>CABFOU010201026.1:1297-11500 GCA_900660325.1 Opsanus beta
GACATTACCTCAGCATGTATGTGATACTTTTTTATCTGAGTCTCCTTAAAGTGTACTTGGCTTTTTTTAAATCCATTGTGGAGGCAGTATTTTATGTTTTTGTTTTTTTGTTCCAGTTTTTTTTTTTTTTTTTTTTTTTTTTTTTTTTTTGCTGATGGAGATTCATGCTTCTTTACTTTCTCTTGTGATAAACAGATACGCATGATCTGCCTTTTCACAAAAAAATTAGGGTTCTCAGACTTGTTGGCCTGCGCTAGCAACCGGTAGACGGTGTACAGGGGAGCAACCGCTTCTTCTTTTACTTCAGTATTCCAGCCATGTTGCAAAATGCCAAAGGCAATAATTATGTCCCTTTTGGGCTACTGTATCAAGATGGCGGTGTAACGTGGCGGCCTCCACGAGGGGGGGCCCGCTCCCATGTATATACGAAGGACTCATTCTAAGCTCATCAAAACACACTGATTCGTTGTTGCAGGTTGTTGCACACACTAATGAACAGATGGTTATGAATGCTATATCCCATGTCTTCTTATAAACGCCCCTAAATCCTGCATACTGTAGCTTTAATGTTTAATAGATTGCAAAACTCAGAAAGGAAAAATCCAAATGCGAAATATTTGATCAGTTGAGTTGATACGCGTGCAAATTAATAACACAGGTATTAGTCACAGTCACAGCTAACGTTTGCCTGCAGCTACAAGGTAAACAGGACAGTCGCTGCCCCTTTTACGTTTACGAAAGGAAACAGTTCTGAAACATCAGTTTTGGGAAGCGTGCACCAGTTTCAGCTTCATAAAATAAGAGAATGAATTCAGTGGGCATGTACTTTAAAGTTTTATATTCGTCCCATGTGGCACTAATTTTCAAGGTGGAGGCGGGGTTAAAAACCTGTACTTTAACCAGCCAATAGGAGCCATTGTGACTTTTCCTTTCGAGGCTCTTTCATGCCGTCCACGCATTTTGAATAATATTTTGACTTACGCACGTGGGACTAATGAATGTTGTCAAGGTACAACAGCACGTCGTCAGCATATAAAGAGAGAACGTCGGTTCATCGGCCTTATCGCTGCCTCAGCAGACGGAGTGCGTTGAACAAACTGTGCACAGCCGCAGCTCAACCACTTCACTTCTCAACTTGTCTGAAATGCAAAGAACAAGCGCCTGTACTTTTCACTCTCTTTTTTTTTCGAAAAGGGAGATTTGGAATGACAGAAATATGAAAAAGCAGCAACTGCAGAAAAGGAGGAAAGTGACAAAGTGAAGGGATGGTGAGGAAGCAGAGAGCGGGTCGGGGGGGGGCGGGTGTTAGTATTCTGGCTGCATGACAACAACATCGACTGAGCTTAATGAAGTACTTCTGTTCGCAGCGCTGTAACACGGGCGACTTGCCCTCTACATCCCTGCTTTAATCCTGCTCTTATTGTCCTCCTGCAAGTCTCCTCGTCCATTTATTATTTTTTTTTATTTAAATTTTTTGTATTTATCTCTTTCAGTGTCTGTCTGTAGCTCTGCAGCATCTCATTCTTGGTTATTGTTGCACTTTGTATTCATCTTGCATGATACACCAGGTTGTGCGCCCACGTTCAGTCGGTGTCGCGCACGTGACACTTCGGCGGCTTTCATTCAGATTTAATAAGTGCTTTTATTGTCGTGACCGAAACGTTTAACAAGCTTTTAGTTCTTCCTCAAATGTGCCAAAGTGTCACTTTTGTTTTTTTGGCACAAAACCTAAAGTGGGATTATCAACACAAAAACACACCTTGGTACATTTGAACACATTTTGCGTTGTTGTTAATTACTTGCTGCTGCTTAAGGAGATTTTGCTGCTTCTGTTCATTGGTGATCTGGAATAGAAACTAAAATATTTTTTGGCAGATCCACAGAAACAGGCAGGTTTTTTTTATCTATTTATTTATTTAATTTTTTTTTTAAGGCAGTGCATGCTCATACAGTTGATTTTGAAAAGTCTGCACAGAGCGTGGAATAAGTTCTATTGGTTGCTGCCAAATAAAGAGGCAGAGCCAAAACATTTTAAATATTAAATAAATATATAGACAGCAAGATAAGCCTGTTTACTCATGAACTGATTTTTGGTGCAACTCCACATAAAACATCAGCAGTCAGTGGTACAAACCCTTTTAACAAACGATAATACTGAACATGGGCTAGATTTTGGGTCAGATCCAGATAAAAGAGAAATGCAAGGAAATTTAAAAACTAAACCTTTTGAGTTTGGATGGATCTTGATTAAACTTTTGAGCGTAATTTTGAATAAAAATTACATTTTGTGCCAGATTTGAGCAGTTGTAAAAGACTCATCCTGCTGCCAGGATGTCGGAATTCTTTGGTACCAGGGCTCTAGTGGCTGATCTGTGAGTTAGCTGCTGGAATCCACAGAAGCTTAGTGAGATTGCAGCAGTGGTGAAACAGCTGAGGGTGGGAAAAGCTGCAGGGATCTGTGGTATCGGGCTTGAACTTCTGCTGCTCTCTTGGTGTTTCAAGCAGTTGTTTCCATTTGGGACACAGGTATCACCCCAACAGACTGGAATACAGGACATGTTTACCTCTTTGGAAAGGACAGGGTGATCACCTCGACTGCAACCCCTACAAGGCTATTACACTGCCCCCTGTGCTGGGAAAGGTTCTTGCAAAGGTCATTCTCAGCAGGATTCAGTGCCAGCTAGATGCTGATCAGCAATGAGAGCAGTCCATTTTCACACCCAAGAAGTCAACCATTGACCACATCCCAGCTCTGCAAGTACTCACTGAGCGCAAGCATGAATATCAGCACTGTTTCTTTGCCGTCTGTGTTGGTTTTCATTGATTGAGATGCTCTGTGGGACATCCTGAGAATTCAAGTGATCACCAATAAATGGTGAACATCATAGCTGACCGATGCATAAGTACTTGTAGTGCTGTGCAGAGTGGAGGTGGAGTCTGTGAGGTATTCCTTTTGAATTGTGGTGTTCATCAAGGATATGTTCTGAGTACTACTTTGTTCAGTCCTTGTCTGGACTGTGTGTTGGGTAGGGTCATGGAATCCAGTGACTTGGGTCCCTTTGTTGGCGAATAATTTTTTACTGACCTTGATTTCGTGGACAATGCTGTGATCTTTGCGGAATCGATGGATGCCCCAATTGCAAGCACTTGCGAGGTGGAGCGTCTTGGTTTGTGATTTTCCTGGATCAAGACTAACATCCAGGCTTTCTGTGTCTTGTCGAGAGATTTCACTTATTTCAGCAGTGACATTCATGTTCCTGGGTCCTCAGCCTTTGAGACCAAGAGACCCCTGATAAGAGATTGTGGAGTCATGAGGAGTTTGTTGATGCCGATACCATTGCAGGAGAGCAAAGATCCAAGACTTTGGGGTCCTGGTGCTTCCTATCTTACTGTATGGTTGTGAGACACTTGGACTCTTGCCAGTGAGCTAAGAGGATGACCAGATGTTTTTGATACTAGGTCAATCGAGAATCTTTCGGTACATTTTCACAAAGAGGGAAGTGTATTTCAACAATCAGAGGAGAAAAATATTACTTTTGCCAGCTTCGTCTTTTGGCATCAATTTTTAGAAAGTCTTTACTGACACAATGGTCCAAGGTGTTCTGTGTCAGAACGCTCAGACAACAGCAGCTTCTATAAAACAACCATGGTGGCTCATTCAGAGGTCATTGAGGTTCTCAAAGGGGTTTTAAGTCTCCCCTTTATGACCACTTAGCCTGGACCGGGAACCCCCGCTGTGGCGTACTAATTGAGGCACCGATTATCCAGAGTATCTGCTTATGAGAGCTGGTGTAATAACTGTGTGTAGCAGATTTAATTCTGTTTTGCTCATTTCTCAAAAAGGGCAGTGTTTAGACACTTTTAAGACTCATTAATGGAACACTTTGGCTGTTTTTTTAATTTTTTTATTGTACTTTAAAAGTTGTCAAGGGTTTTAGCCGTGTTGCTGTCCACACACACACACTAATAATAGTTTGGTGCAGTGCGTCTTCCCACATCATGTTCAAGGCTCCTGACTCGGTTCTTTCTGTTAAAAAAAAGTGCATAATGTCTGATTCCCAACGTCTCTGGCCCTTGTTCTCATTCGCTCGGCTTTGTAGCTTATTCACACAGTTCGCTGTCCTGCGGTAATTGAATGTGTTCTCTGTGCACATGCATGCAATTGCTCGATACTGTCGAGAGAAATTTGGCACACGCAGCATTCTGCAAAAATCGATGTCGTTCAATATCCTACGGAGCTATTTTGACTCTGTGGAAAATGCATCTTTGTTCCTCAAGAGTGTGCAATGAACCCAGAAGAAAACATTCTGCCCCTTTACACCGTGAAGCCTTTTATACAGTGCAGCGAGTGAGGGCCAGAAAGTTTGTGGAAACATGAATGTCTTGCTGAAGAAAATTGCCTTTCTGTGACAAGCTTTGTGTCTGCGATGGAGATACTGGCTATATTTGACTCCTAAGCCTTGATATCACATTGATGTGTTACTCCAGGGAGCCCGAGGAGCCTTAAAAGTCCAAAAACAAGTGATCGGTTATGTTTGCTTAACTCATTATAGCATTAATAAATTTAAATTAAAAGTTGGATCAGGTGGTCAGACAACCAGCAACAGCTGTTAAAATGCATTGTTTTCATACAGCCAATATAAAAGTGGTTGTTTTATATATAAATAATCATAAATTGATAGTGCTCCTGCTTTTAAAATGGTTATGACGCCCAGATTCAGCAAAATGGATGATGAGGTCTTGGCTAAGGGTGGTCTCCCATTGCCGATTTTTGATACCTGATTGGACGCAAAAAAATTAAAAAAACTAGGATACCCAATCGGAACCTGAAAACGGGTGTAATCTGTGGTCAAAGTAGCGTTTTAGAACATTGTGAGTAATCAGGAAAGTTTTAAACATGATTTAAAATTTGTAACGTCAGGTTAAATCGTGATCCACAAAACATGACTAGTTGTATTTAACTGGTGAAGACCAAGAGTACGCTTGCATAAAAGAGCGGGTACAATATGCTGTAATCCAGACCTACCTACCATGAAACCCATGAAAAGCATGTCGCGCTCTTCAGAAGAAGACAGTTTTCAGCAGATACATTTTAGCTTTTTGGAAAAGCGTGTGAGAAATGCAGAGGCAGTGTTTTGTGCATGTGCAATAACAATCATGAAACATTAATTTCACACTTTTAAATCCTGTGGCCTATAAATCATTGAGTGGTTATTGCATGCAGTGCCACCATCTGGCAGTTTGGTTGTATTACATCTGAAACATCCGCGTCTAACAACTTTCTCTCGTACAAAAAAATAAATAAATAAATGCCATAGTTACTTATAGCTAATGCAAGATATCGCAATGTTGTGGCAAGAAGTAATCGCTGACCATGCAACAGTTTACGGTTACTTGCAATTACAAGCATGATGTCATAGTTTTGCTGTGTTTCTTAACAGACAAAAAAAAAATAAAAAATCTTCTACTTTTTTTACCAACAAGCATCAACAGTTTGCAACAGCCTTCCAGGGAACTTGTGAATAGTTGGCGGTTTAGCAACATTTTTTGAACATTTCTTAAACTCTGCGATATACTTGCGACTGCAGCAACCTCGTTGTCATGCAGACGATTGATTACCTGCTGATTTAGGGTTTGTATACCTCAAATCATCGAAGGCTTTTTTGACGCACATGAGAGAGGGCTAGAAGACGGAAACGTCAGCACGCAACGGGAGAAATTAATTAGACTTGACTCAGTGTCTTAACTTGTAAATCTGCTGAATATTTATTTAGAGTTGCGCAATAGCGAATGCATGACTTATGCCATCGCATCATTGGTGAAAGAAATTGGCAGAATTGACAGAAGCAGGACTGATTAGTTGTATCACATCTAATATTTTGTGACGTTATTAGGATTTCTACACTTAATACTACTGTATTACGTATTAACCCTGTAATTCTTTATGTATCATTTTTGATACATACATTTCTTGGGTCAGGACAGACATTATAGGGTTAATTTGTTGACTTTGGTTTCTTAGTTTTGCAGAAGAAAAGTGGCACGACACTCGACGGATCAAATTCATGTCTCTTCGTTTGTAAGTTGAACTTTTACTTGACGGGTACCACTTGAGGTTTCTGCCGTTGAGTCCTCCTTAGAGCAGATAACTATGTGGCGTCTGCTTGACTCTATGTCACTTTGTAAATAGTACAGTTCCAGGCTCGCTGTGACGTGTTGCAGGTGTTTTATTATCCTGTAACTTAAGTTGAGGGATGATGGGCGGGGCCTCAACAGCTTATCTCTGTACTTCAGAAAAAGAAAAAAAAAAAATTTGTCATTGTAGAAATTGCTAAATTATCAACAGGCAGAAACTTGAGTGTGAAAATTTTTCATCGTTGATTTTTCTTGAGTCATCTCAAAATTTTTGAACTTTCTCTCGCTTGACCTTCTAAAATTTGACAGTTTATGTATGTTATTTATTTATTTATGTAATTTTTTTTAAGGAAGTTACATCTTCCGTCCATGTCAGTTTGTTGGATTTATCACCCAAAAACTAATGTCCCGAAAACTTTAGCTTGGACCTTAAATATATACGAACTTGTGTATTTGTATAGGTTAGGATCAAGCAGCAGATTTACTGTTGGTTGAACAAACCACCAAAAGATGGACTTTTGAGAACATGTTCTGGGAATTTTTTTGTAATTTTTTAACACAAAGAATAAATCAAATAATACTGATTAATTTAAAAATGAACAGACTAACCAATAATGAAAGATGTGCTTAGATTGTGTACCTGTAGCAAGGCGTGAAACATCCTACCCCAAGGTGATGAAATTCTTTTCAGCTTTTGTGACTCCTACGGCGATATTTGTTCTTCGAGAGAACAAACATTTTCAAAAAGTTTCATGAATCCGTGCATTTGTTTTTCAGTCATTCTGATAAAAATCCAGCAGACACAGAAGAAAACATAATGTCCATATTCATTTCATGCACACTGGTGATCATCTTTTATTTATTTATTTTTTTAATTTAATTTCATTTTTTAATGTTCATAATGTAAATGATAGCGATGTCGTCATTTTCATAATCTCAGTTTTGCTATCAGCTGCTTGTTGTAGGTTTAAACTTACAAGAGGCGCCGTAATATAAAATTATTAACATCCTTTTTGCTGCACTGATGCAGGTGGAGAATAAGTGCCTTGCTTCAGGGCACTGCGGTGGTAAAGCAATTAGTTTGAGTATTCAAGCTGGCAACCATTTGTTGTGTTTTGTTTTTATGTTTTGCCTTTTGTACACGGTGGACGTAAATCATATAACTGGGAAGTGCTTTTATTTTGTAGAATTCATAATTACAGATCTTTTATCTGTGATTTCAAGCCATCAGTCAGTCACAACCTTCTGTCCTTCGAGGTAAATTACGTGGTGTTCAAAGCGGAGGTGTTTATCAAAGCGGGTACCCATTTAACACAATCCACTCTTACGAAATTCTTCTTTCGTGGAGTATAAACTCTCCCAAAAAAGAAATTGGCGGAGTTTGCAAACAGTTGTAAGAAAGTAGTGAATAGTACAAATACAAGCTAGCTAGGGGGAGGTCCACTAGTCCTAGGGTCCACTGGTCGTAACCTCTTTATATTATTTAATGGTGTATATTACAACCCCAAACTGATTTTAAAGATCACCCTAACCCTTAACCCTAACCAGGACTAGTGGACACTAGGACTAGTATACCCTCGGACAAGTGGAACCTAGGACTAGGACTAGTGGACCCTAGGACAAGTGGGTAATTCCTGCTAGCTAGCAATCTAACTAGCCTAGCTTAGTTGCTACAATGGTTTGCAAAAGCCAGCTAGACTAGCTAGCTAGCATGAAGCTAGCTCAAATACTATGTGTTTGCAGACAAATAATATATTCTGATAGTATTGTATCTGATAATGGATTTCTCTTTGTATATTGTTTTTGTTGTACAATTCCGAAGAAGGTGTGTCACTGGGTTGTAGAATATTTGCTACAAGACTGCAGCAAAACAGCAATTAATCAAATGCAGTAATTAGTTTCAGCAGTGATCAAGAAAAGCTGTTATCAGTGTCAAAATAATTCTGATAGTTGATTGATTAAGTTTATACAGTATGCTTCCAAAAATTAAAAAAAAAATAAATAAATAAAAACATCTCTACAAGTAAACAACTCTTATGGAACGGAAGGAAGCCCAAAAGGTAGAGTAGTTAGTCTTAGTTTCAGATTTTCTAATCAGACATTTAAAATGGACTTTACGGGGAAAAAAATTGTTCCTTCCACTTTTTAACTCAATCAATCGATCACCGACTATACGCTAAGTCTGGTTACCAGACTAACTAAAACCCAACATCGCCTGAGACGTTCTTTCAAGTATACTTGGAAATAAAGTTTGAGAGTATTTAAAATATATGTTGTGCTAAATAATTAATTAAAAAATTGTACAGGCCTGGATGGCGCAAAAACAGGAAAACATTAAATTAAATGTTATTTAATAACACGCGTCCCTTTTATCACTCTGGAAGATCAGTCTTAAAGTTGGTGTATATACGAGTATTTCCTGATTGGTTCCGTGTATTTCAGCAGATGTCTGTTTGTGGAAGTAGAAGAAGGGTACTTGAAGTAAGCATACTGTAGTAAATTCATTGTCGCTTATTCATATTACTTACTGAACACGCGTAAAGACGCGATATGTACGTGAGATTTTTAAGATTTTTTGTTTGGAACTCGATCATCATGTGGGTTTACGGAGGCTGAGGACGAAGGGTCCTCTGAGGTTCTGCCCCGTTTCTGGGTGTTGCTTTCGGGCCTGGGATGAACCGGCGTCAGAATGTTGACATGTTGGATTCTTCTGCCTCGCCTGTTTGGCGGCACAGCTCCCCGATATTTGCTTTCTGTGTGTGTGTCACCTTCTGCCGCGTGTGCTCGGCAGGCGATTTCAAAGAATCACAGGAAAATAATGTGACATTCGGCTTTCTGAGAGTTCAGCTTTGCACTTTGAAGACTCAAAGCTGATCTCTTTAAAAATCTTTTTGGTAGCCTTACCTTGAAGATTCCTGAGCCGTTTGATCCCAGGTCTGGTGACGTCCTGGTGGCTTTGGACAACAGTGAGTTGCCTTTAAAGGTAGACTTAGTGATCAGATACAGCCACTCCCAAACTGGATACAGGGGTAACGCCAGCCTGAGACTTGTTTCCTTTTAGTTCTGCACAAAGATCTTCAAGTCTATCTTTATTGCATGTAGAAATAATCTAATATCCTTTTTTTTTTTAAACCAATATCACACATACTTTCTTAAGTTGCATTATTAAAAATCACTATGAAAATTCAAACTGCCATCGCTATTTGAAAGCTAATCGGCCCTATTTGAGACCCGCGCAAAGCGGCGCACAACACAAGTGTCATTGGTAGTTCCCAACTGACATGTCGTGTAAGGACAGAGTATAATTATGTTAACATGTACAGGCCCCGGATATTGCTATCACGTGGAAACAGAAAGCCATTGCGCCACCAAAAATCTGGTTTAACATTGATCACAGAGCTTGAACGATCCCAGTGAATCAGGACTCGGCCATCTGTACTGATCAGAGAGTGAGGAAGAAGTGTTGTGTTGACGAGGCTTTCAAATGCTTCACCTCAGGGAGCCATGGTGGACGACTGTTGCTCCAGTAAATGGTCCGCTTCTGCACAGATTCATTTCATAGCCAGAAAACCTCTCACTTCTGAGTCCTCCATGTAAATAGCAACGTGCCAGCTGGTGGAGCACTCATTTTAAAGGGAGTAACAGATGGCAGTCTGATTGGTTTATTCCATCTTTCACACAAAACATACCCATGAATAGCTAAATTCGGCCCCTTTGTGCGTTGCGTCGTACTTTGTGGCTCAGACTGCGACCTGTGTAAATAGTAAAATGGAGCTAGACACGCCCCGGTTGCACTTGTGCTATGCGCTTTAGACTGTGTGCCAGATTGTCAAGATAGGGCCCAATTATGAAGAACCTTTACCTGCAGTTATTTCACTAAACTCAGCCACGTTCATGATCAAAAGTTATTTAAGAAACTATCCAAATTTGCAAATGTTAAACCATTTTTTTTGTTTTTCAATTCAACTTCTACTGGTTTGGATTTCAACCAAACGCCATTTTTGGAATTCCCACCTGCCACAGGAAACTCAAGTTTTTGTAACTACAGACACATTTTTTCAAATTTTC
>CABFOU010201200.1:1825-12397 GCA_900660325.1 Opsanus beta
CGTGGGCCGACGTGGTTTGGCCCGCCCCGCCCGCCCCGCCGCACACACACGCGCGAGGGGGGGCGGGAGTGAGTGGGGCAGCGGAAGAGAGAAAAAAAAAAAAGGCGCAAAACGCCGCTTAGTAAAGTTAAAATGGGGAATAAAACGCTGGCTCTTTTCCAGCCAATATACAGGCAACACACTACGATTAAAACTACTTCCTTTTTTCCCCTGCTACCTTGAAATAAAATTGTCCTATTTCACGCTACAGAACCTATCTTATTTACTTGCATATAAAAAAAAAAGGCTAAAGAGTCTACGCGAGATCAACGGCGTCCCCTCAGTTTAGAAATGGAAGTCGGGGGCGGAGCTACGCAACACTGCAGACGTACAATCCCCGAACTCCATTCGTCTGCCAAAGATCCAGGACACGCCTTTTCGGCGCTTGTCGCGTTCCTATTGGGTAATCGGACAAAACGTTCCGGTTCCCGTCTCGCGTATGCGCTTTTAATTCGACGATATACCGGTCAATCACGTTTCACCACGACAACCCACAAACCCAACTGTTGTTGAAATTAATTCCGAGCACATTACGGTCATAAATTTTGTCCTTAGAGGCGATCACAGTGACCTTTGTTGACGACACCAACGACAAACGGTCTGTGTGCGTAAAACAAAATGTTAATTCGCTAAAATTGTGTTGGGAGTCAGTCAAAAGCTGCTGGTTTACAGGTAAAGCTTTTTTTTATTATTATTAATTAAATCAATTTACTGTTTATACCTTTTGCTCACATTTTAAAGTATTGGCCTTAGGCCATCACAAAGCTGGTGACACTCAAATCTAGTTTGAACTTCTAAACACAAAACCAAACTGCCATTGGAAAGACAGCATCTTTGTTCAACCGATTTTATTTATTTTCAGTATACCAAAGAAAGCATAATGGAGACCAAACACAAAAAAGGCTGATACAAGTGAGGAAATAAAAATTAAATCAAAACTAATTCATAACAACACTGCCACTATTGTTTAATATTCATAGGAATACTATACTCTTTCGAGCAGACAGGTGGCATTTAAAACCATTATGGATCAATAATAAAACAGTGATGTATTAAAGATAATTGTATAAGTAGTAGTACAGTTATAACAATCATGATAATCAAAGTGACAATGAACCATAAAAGAATAAAACGCAAATCTCCATAAAAACCTATCTAGGTTGGACAGTGCAACACCGTGTCTGTGTGTGCGTGTAATATCCCAGTCTTGAGCATCAAGCACCCCAGTCCTTGCTTTACACACAAGATACAGTTTCCAACGAGAATACAAATTATTACTCATGAAAGGACATCGTTACCTTGTTTTTGAAAATCACGCAAGGTGACTTACTATTCCATTAATGGCTTTGAATTGAAACGTCTGTAGCTTGTGCAAAAATTGTAGACTAGTGCAAGCGTCAAGCCGTGGGATGTCCTTTACAGTTTGCATTTACGAACACCTCTCCTGCTCCCTGTCAACCTCAGGATTGCTTTTTGGTTTTTCAATGACAGAAAGCAAAGGGAGGATTACTTTGGAATATCAGTTATTTTTTTTATATAGTTCTTTACAAAAGTTAACGTTTTAGTCTTGCATTTTGTTAAAACTATCAATAGTAACATTTATACAACTTAAATTGAAGGAAAACATCTTTAGTATGTTGCGTGTCCTCCTAAAAAGCACCATCATTTTAGCTCTCACACATTTAATGTTTCCCAATTTGCTTCATAGGTCTAAGCATCGAGTTCTTCCATAATGACAATAACCACCTTATCTTTACAAATGTAAGAGCTCATTTCACAGCATGTACATTAGCACAATTATTCACTCTTTCAAAACTGAACATAATATAGTGAGGGGATAGTGGAAGGAGACCTCATTTTGCATCTAGTAATAACTTTATATGTTGGGCTTTGACCTAAATAAATGTATTTTATTACCTTGCACTACAAATGGTGTAACTATTTAAGCAGATATGAGGACTTGCTTTCCTGGTATAAGCACAATAATCATGGCAAAGAAAACCATACATTTACCAAGCTGGTGAGAACATGAACTGGTCAGAACACCCTGTGCCAGGGGCAGTTGAAATGAAGTGTGAAACATGAGGATCACCTGCACCTTAAACGATCTACCTGGTAGCTCTCTTTAAGGATGCAATAGTTCTAACACACCTACACAATTATTTATTGTGATAAGTTTGTAAAGGGGCTTCCCAAAATGGAAAAGGTGAAACCCAAAGGTTCAACAGGATTGATAAGGGATTTAAAAAGGGAAGAAAAAAGGTGGACATTTGAAATCATTAGCTATGAGAATAATGAACTTTTACACATAAAATTCACTATGTCCAAGGTAATGAATACTTTGGTCCCCCCCCGAAAAAAAGAAGGAATCCAAAGCAGTTTGAAACATACCTCTTTCCCATGTATAGCAAGATTTGCTTCTTGCACAATATTATCTTTCATTAGACTAGCAAAAATCAATTTATTTTGCGTGACTTATATTAAGGCATCCAACATGCATTAATGTATCTTTCCATAAAAAGACACTTGCATCAGAATGCTTAAAAACATTTCAAACAATGTAAAATATGTCAAAGTGCGGTATGCCAAGAGTCTACCTTCCCCGATCTTGTTTTGCCCTGTCTAGTTGGATTGTCATGAAAATGATGAATGTATATATGGGGACCATTTCAACAGCCATATTCTTGCCCAAGTACCTCGATTAAGTAGACAACACTCTTCAGGTCACACGCCTGTCGCAAATGTTTTTGTTTTTAAAAAGTGACAGTCAACAGATTTCCCCTCTCCCACTGGTTCAATCCATTCATGTTAAATCCCAGCACCCTTTGTCTCAAAAGTGAAAGTAGGGATTAAAAAAAAAAAGTCTTCAGATTAAGACAGTTCAAGCATAGTAAAATGTGTTTAGAAATTACAGGAAGGTCATTTATGTAAGCTAATATATAACTACATGTTTAGGACCAAAACAACTTGAGCGAGGCATGTGAGGATTGAGGGCACGTTCATCACTAATCAGACAACAACTGATTAAGTGTGAAGCAGCATGGAAACAGTCTGTTGTACAAGATCCCAGAAGAATTCCTTCGAGTAACGGATTTTTATTCAGTGAAGGTTGGGGGGAAGAGGATAGTGAATGAAGAGGGAGCCAACTTCAAAAACTAAAGGGCATTAGTTTTTGAGGATTAGTGCTCAAATTCATGATTATTAAAAGCTGAGGAGCCCAAATGGGTCCAAGAATAGTCAGTGTGCAGACCAATCCTGATCTGAATCTTTAGCTGCTGCTGGTAGCTGGTGGCGGAGGTGAATTGATGACCATCTCCCCTCCAGAGCTGCTAACCACAGTAGAAAGAGAGACCTGTGAGCCTGGCACAATACTGCCAGGTCCGCTACTACCAGCTGCGTTCTTGTTGATGAGTGCAGTTGGCTGGCCAAAGTTAGTCATTCTCAGTGTTGCCAGATGATGTGGAGAGAAGACATGGGTTCTAGCTGCAGCCCTGGAGTCAAAGGAAACGTTGCAAGCCTCACAGCGGCCCGTCAGGGTCTCCTTTGGCACTGGCTGACCAGCCACTGGGGGAGCTGAAGGTACAGTAACTGTCATCTGAACAGGTTTGGGCAGGATGGGACGATTGGCTTTAAGAGCGTTGTATTGCAAGTAGCTTGCAGAGCTTACATCCACTTTGCTGCCTGACACAGGTGACTGAAAAAGAGAAGATAAGAAACAAGACCAGAGAGAAAGAAGAGTCATAAGTTTAATTTCAAAGCTGTTAAAGTCTAAATGTTGTTATAGGCAAACCTAGAGGAAGATTACTTTGGAAGTCTATACAAGTTTATACATTTGCCATTAGTTTGAGCAAGTCTATTTTCACAGCAATATCAGTTGCCCTCACAAATTTAGTGATTTTAAACAAAATGTTAAGACAGACATTTAATACACACAGACTGCAGCTGCACCCATTCAGGACTACGAGAGATGTTATTTTTCCGTCAAGGAAAGAGAGAGACAGAGGGGGAAAAAAAAGACTAACAACATGATTGCTACCCCACCCCCCAAAAAAAGCCTAATTATTATGCACCCAAAACTTACCAATTTCTCTTGCTGCAGCCTCCAGCGCTTCTCCTTGGCCCTGGTATTTTGGAACCAGATCTGCACCACCTTGAGCGGTAGGTTAAGTTCTGAACCAATGGCCTCACATTCCAAGGCATTTGGGTGGGCACAGGTCTCATAACAGGACTGCAGGATGGAGAGTTGTAGGCAGGACAAGTGTGTGCGCGGCCTACGGCTGGATGAGTGGGTGAGAAAGTTGCCTTCTGTTGGGCTCGATTTAGAAATGGCCGGTGTGGGGAGACTGGCCACTTTGGCAGAGCAAGGGGCATTCGGGCTAACTGGAGCAATGCTGGGGGTTGGAGGAGGTGCAATGGTACGAGATGGTGTGTGTGTTGGTAATGCCAACTGCTCTCTTGATAGCGTGTTGATCTTAATGGGAACTTTAGGTGTCCAGTAGTTGAGCCCATTTTGTTTTTGTGGTACCACTGGCGTTGTAGAGGGCCTGTTGTTGATTGGTGTTGTAGGCAGTTTGGGTACCATGCGATTAGTGGTTCCTGGTACAGGTCCCATCTCACTGTCATTGTCTTTCTCCTCATCTGTCTTTTCTTCTTCACTGTCGTCATCTAGTTTTTGCTGATTGGTGGGGCGTGGGGCAATGGGGATGAGGTCCTTGGGGGGTGTTATGACAGGCGCGTTGGCTTTGGGTGAAACTTTAACCATTGTAACATTGGTAGTGGTTTCAAGCTTGGTCTTTGGCACTGAGGAACCACTATTACTCACAGGAGAGACGACAGTAGAAGAAACAATCTCCTTCGGCTTAATAGGAACTGGGGCTAATTTTTTCACAAGGGCTGGTTTACCCAGCTCCTTTACAGGTTCTTTGTCCGTCTTCATGAGCGTGCGAACAATTGGAGTAGTTGTAATACCCCCAGTATTGTTTGGAATAGGCTTGTTGGAAAATATGGGTTTGGAAAGAGGCCAGGTAAATTTGATAAGAGGTTTGCCAACTGCTGCCAAGGTCCCATCACTGATAAATCTGACTTCACCCTTACGCTCTCTTGCCCTCATGTTTTGAAACCAAATCTGGACAACCTTCTTTGGGAGATGGACCCATTCTGCAATCTGTTCAAACTCATGTTTTCCAGGATTTGGATCTTTGAAATAGCAGCCATAGAGTACGTCAAGTTGTTCTGCTTGAATGATTGTTCTTGAACGCCGTATATCCCGATATCGTTTTCCTTTATATTTCCTCTGATGCGGTTCCTGCTCCATCTCCTTTTCTTTGTTTCCATCTTTTTCTCCTTCCTTTTCCAGCAAGGTGGTATTCATCTTTTCTGCTGCCCTCACATAAATATTAGACTTCATTACATGACTGCAGTTGACCAAATTCATGCTACTATTGGAACAGGGTAAGGCAGCAGTGGATTCAGGTTTCACCTGGACAACTACCAGACTTTTTGATGTGGGTTTCAGCCCTAGCCCGTCCAACAACCTCCCCTTTTGTGCTGACATTTTATCAGCCAAAGATAATGAAGAATTGGATTTGGAATTGCCATTTTTCCCAATGCTAAGATCCAAGGCAGACTCACATTCACCACCATTTGACAGATATTGGTTGTGGGAGGAGATTGACTGTGAATGAAGTGACTCAGAGAAGCGTGTGATGGTTGGTGGGTTGTGAAAGATGGGCATTTTGTTACCATCTCCAATTAAAGATGGTGTAAGAGAGACAACATAAGGGCTGAGGAACTGAGCTGAAAATGGAGCAAGGGACAGAGGAAGTGTGTGAAGAGCACCACGTTGAATCTCAGAGTGGTCCACAGTGTGGGAAAGTGAGCTTGGTGGATCTCCTTGAGCCTCCAACTCTAGGTCCACATCTGGATCAAGTCTCTCCTTCTTTACATCAACTTCATCACGTTCAAATTCACCTTTTCGTTTTTTCCTCTCTGCCCTATGACCCACTCCATCCTCATCATCATCATACTCATCTTCTGCATCAGACAGAAAGACAGTTGTGGAGCGCAAGACTTTGCCTCCAACTGATCCCTTATCAGCAGAAACCTCACACTGTGCTTCGTTTTTACCAGTAATTTCAAGAACCCCCTTTGTGGACCGATTCTGACTTTCCTCCTCAGACAGAACAACAGAAGTGTACATTTCATTTTCAGAGTCGGACGTAAGACAGGAATCTTCTCGACTCTCCATGACGAAATCTCTCCGTCTGCGCTTCCCTTTCCTGCTTGACAAATCAATTGCTTGATTACCCGACGCTTCAGCCTCATCCTCAGTTTCTGCTATAATTAATGATCTTTCCTCTTCATCGAAGTCATCAGAAACTGAGACATGTTTTGTCAATTCCAATATTCCTTGTCGGCATTCTAGTCCTCTAGCCCTTTGCCTCTGTTTGGCATCTCTGGCTTGACACAGCCACCTGCGCACCTCTTCCTCACTGAGCCCTACCTCTCTGCCCAATGCTTCACAATCCTCATGAGGGGGACTGGCAGCGTCAGCCTCGCTGCGTGACTCAAAGAATGCCCACAGAACCTCAGACTGGAACTCTGACAGCACTGGAAGGTCTGGGTAAATAGTGGACCCTGTGATATTACAAGACAGTCGAGTTTGGTGGCAAGCTGTGGCATTTACACTGGGGTTGGACTTTCGGGTACTAAGGGATGCACAAGAGCTTGTGTCTGATTTTTGAGTAGTAGTATCAGGACTAAGTGTAAGGTTTAAATTTACAGGACTGAGGCTTAAGTTGCTGGGTGAGAGGTTATTACAACTGTTCTTTTCTGTGCCTGGCAGGGAGAGATTTAAGCTACTTCCTTTATCACTTTCCAGGTCCAATTTAGTACTATGAATGTTTTCATCTGTTGTGCCATCTCTGTGTGCCCTCCCATTGTTTTCATTACTTGCAATCTTCACATTGCTTTCTATGTTGGGATTTTTTGCCAATTCTTTTCCGTCATCTTCCCTACGCTTCTCTGTTTCAATGCTTCCCATAGCGAATGAATCCTTGTCCTTGAGCTGGGCTACCTTCTCTTCAACATTTTCATCACTTCTTTTCCTCTCTTTTTCAACCTCATCCTTTACACTCTGTGTATGCTCTTCAAGGCAGGGCTGCATGTTTGGTGGAATAGCTGTGGACAGCCACTGGCTCTGTAAGCTGTTAATTCTTTGGGCTAGAAGGGTTTGCTGTGCTGTATTGAGACCTAAAAATGGCACACACGGTGTCAGGAGCTGGCCTTGCTGGTTCTCTGGGTGCTGCTGGGTTTGAGTTTGGAGACCATTCAAGATCAAGGGCATGACCATTTGAGGCTGAGGCACAAGCTGAGGTGCAGCTGCACCAGGAGCAGCTCCAGCTGCAAAAAGTGAAGGGAGAATTGAGTGAGAAAGTGAGTTGGGACTAGATGTGAGGAGTGTGAGAAAGGCTGAGACTGCCTGAGCTGAGGCCACAGGGGAAGCTAGAAGAGAGGGAGCCACTTGTGAAGTTTGGACCTGTTCATCTTTTGCAGCAGTCACCATCAAGGTCCCAGAAGCAGAGGTGGTACTGCTAACTAATTGAGTGACCCCACACCCAGAGGTGCTTACAACAGTATTTGGAACACTAGTGGTGCCGTTTCCCACACTGCCAGTGGCTACTGCAATGTTTGCAGCATTCCCGGCATTTCTACTGCGGGTCTGGTGTAAAACGGATTTCATATGACTCTCAAGGGTGATGGCGTGATTGTAAGAAACTCTACATACAGCACACTGGTAGGGTTTATTTGTTACATATGGCCGAGGGAGAAGAGGAACTGCGGGCGTTTGCGACTCATGTTCCAATCTTTGCTTTGCAGAGCCTGTTGTCATTCGTTGAATGTGGGACGAAGAGTTATAATGAACCATCAAGGCTGTCCGAGTGGGGAAAAACTCCAGGCAGGCATTGCATTTGAATGACTTTGTGTTATTTTCAACTGGCACACCTGTTTTTTCATTCACGTTTTCACTGGCGTCCTGAGTTTCTGCATTCTCACTTTCACTTTGCCGTTCAGCTCCTGTGCATTGCTGTTGTTGCTGTTCAGGCTCCAGTTCATTATCACTTCCTGCGTGTTCAATCATTCTCTCTTCCTCCATGACTCTTTCTCCAAGTGTCAGGGTTATGTCTGAAGTATCACCCAACTGGCAGAGATCTAAACTGGAGTCATCAGTGTGCATCAGTTCTGAAGAGGTGGCATCTAATTTAAAGACAAAAATATATGAACAGAATTATTGCCTCAGAACTGTAGCACCAATTGAATGATAATGTAATGTAAGTGGATGACCATATTTTTTTTATGCATTGTATACTGGGGCCCATTCCATTTTTCCAACAACTACAGTACACTCAGACAGCCCACATTAAGGCGAATTTGCTTCTGTGCCTTTTTATTGTCTCTGCAGTTTGTTTGTTTTTTTTTATTTTTGTGCCTTGGCACTTAACCAGCACATGTCACAGAGGAATAAAACAAACATTTCACATCACACTAATGTGAATATTTTTTTTATCTGCACATGCACGCATCTCTCTCTCTCTCTCTTTCACTCACTCACTCACTCACTCACTCACTCACTCACTCACGGCACAGTTCAGAGTGTACAAAGAAGAAAACCTTGTATTTGCGCATCTGAGGGCTCAGGGCCAAGCATCAGCCCACTCCCCTTTTTTGAAGAAAGTTGGTTAAACACCCACCCAAAATCATTTTATCATTTTTAAGAGTTTATTAAAATGCCCACCTAAAATAAATTAGCTCTGTGATCCCCAGCACATTGTAAAAAGCAAAGAGTTTTCACAATGTTTTTCTTGTCTCTTCTGTGTCTGATTTGATGTCATCCGTTTGACCGGTGCTCTTATTGTGAAAGACTCTTGTGCAAGAAACAGGACATGTTCTGTGACAATAGCTAGCTTTGTACAAGCCCCAGTCACATGGTAAAGGAGCTACTTTCAGTTTGTGTTTGTCCGACAAGTCATTTTTACACCTGCAAAATGAGTTCCTTGTCAGCTGATGTCCGCAAAGTTCAACAGAAAGTTTTGTGCGTGTTCAAAACTTTAGGCGGAGATCTTTAACGCTGCCTGCACCTTTGTTTGCCGGTGCAAGATCTCTCTCTCTCTCACTCCCCACCAAACTTCTGAAATCAGAATTTCAATAAACTGGGAACACGTACAAAACTGGCAACAGTCTGGATGTTCCACTGTTTTCAGCGAGAAGCTGACAAGATTTTTTTTTTCTTCTTCTTCTTCTTCTTCTTCTTCTTCTTAACAAGCAGGACAGCAACAAACATTTAACTGCAAAGTCACCCGGATTTAGACAGGTAGGAACTTTTGAAGCTTCCATCAGTGCCAAAGTTTTCTGCTTTAATACAAATGCTGTACAAAATGCTTCAGTGAAGTAAATTATTGTCTGTGTGGTTAACATTGAAAACTGACAGCGCATGTCACTTTTTTTTCCTGTGCCAGACATCAGCTGACAAGCACATTTAATAAATGACCAGTGTTGGGCATGTTACTTTAAAAAGTAATTAGTTATAGTTACTCTCCCAAAAAGTAACTTAGTAACAGAGTTTACAGCATTACAAAAGTAATTAGTTACTGGGGAAAGTAACTATTGCGTTAATTTTTTTAAAAATGTTCAAATGTGTCAGTGAATTTAGATCCCCTTTTAATGAACTTTAAATTCAACTGTGTGTTAGATTATTTATCATAAAACTGAATATTAAATATGTTTAATGAATTAAATGGACACTTAGAACAAATTAATAGAAAACACTGTACATTAATCTACAGTATTTTAATGTTGCTGTGGGACAATGTGAGACAAGACACCCATCAAACTTAATATATCATCATTACTATGTTTATAATAGTAAATCCATCCAACATAATAGATAGTTTAGAACTTTTGATATTTATTGCACCTCAATAGGCTGCATCTGGCCATCAAATTTAAAATTAAATTCTGCTCGTTCACATGTACATTCTTGCCTTTTGTCTCAGTGAGCGGACAGTAATGTCTGTAGTTCCAGTTGAAAAACGCAAACGCTGCAGGGCCATTCCACGTTACATGCATTACAGTTCGGACACACATTTTGATGATAAATATGACTACAATTTGTTATTGCTTGGAGTTTCCATCGTTTGTGGTCCTGGGTCAGTACTCTTCACCAACTTTTTTGCTACAGCCTAATTTTCAGCGTTACATTACAGGACCACTTTGGCTGGAATGGCCCTGCATGTGTCTTTGTTCTTTGTGTGTGAGCGAGTGCATGTGTGTTTGTATTTGTGCGTGAACTCCCGCCCACCTCTGCCTCTGGTTGGCTTACCATGAAATTTTACTCTTCCTTAGCCAATCATTATCACTAATGCGGTTGTCCCGCCCCTCCTACCACCCCCCCCCACATAGGAAAAGAAAAAAAAAAAAATAAAAAAAAAAAAAAAATAAAAAAAAATTTCCAAATCACTAACAGATAAAAGAGAG
>CABFOU010201396.1:1027-11207 GCA_900660325.1 Opsanus beta
CGCGCCCCCCAGGTGTATCGGTTGTGGTTATCCCCACCCGGCCCCCCCCCCCCCCCCACCTCGCCACTGAACTCCTGGATGTGAACTGGCTCATTATGACTTTAGGAAATAACAGCGATCCAACTCCGAAGCGCCACTGAAAATGAACGCTTCCTTTTAACTCAAACACCAACGGTGAGAACTTTCCAGTCAGATGGAAGGGACTGCCAAACTCGGGCAGAAGGTGTTGCTGCTGTAGTAGAGTATTCGGTTAGGTAGAGTTTCCTCCAGTTGAAACCGCTCCTTATATGGTTATTTTTTCAGCTAACTGTCATATTAAGTTTATGGGGGTAATCAAGTGCTCTGGGATTATATTTCACTGGCTGGTATTCCATTTACTTGTCTAGCCTGGTTCTGAAGGCATTGAATGATGGTGCAGTGACAACTTCATCAGGTAGCCCATTCCACCATGGTATGACCCGATTACTGAAGAAAAGCAGTCTTATTAGTATTTGTAGTGCTCTTTTTTAAACGTAGAGTATGCCCTCTGGTCTTCATATCCCTCAACACTTCTGGTATGCACGGTGTAGTGTCGTATAGTCCGTGCACATATTTAAATGTGTTGATAAGGTCCCCCGTAGTCTCCTGTATAACAGAGAGGGTAGTTGTAGGGTTTTCAGTCTTTCTTCATATGGCAGGTCACGTATTCCGGGCACTCTCTTGGTTGCTCATCTTTGCACCACTTTCCGCTAGTTTCCATGTGCACGGTGACAAAACTGGCGCCCCGAACTCGATGTGTGGTCGTATCAGTGACTTACACAGGATGTTGAAAACTTCTTTGTCCACATATTCAAAGGATCTCCACAGAAGACCCGCCATTTGGTTCGCTTTGGAGACAATGGATGCAATGTGGCTTTCAAATGTCAAATCTTGATCAACAATGATCCCTAGGTCTTTTTCTAGGTCGTTTTCCTGTTGTTAAAGCTACTGTGCGCAGGATTTAGGGGTGTTTATTAGCAGAAATAGAATATAGCATTCATAAACGTCTGTTCATTATTTTATAATTCATAATTCAACCTGCAGCAATGAATTGATGTTTTCATAAGATTAAAATAAGCCCTTCATATCTACATGGTTGCCGCCGCCCTCACTCTACAGTCACATTAGATACAAGCGACTGCAAGCGACAAAGGCAAAGTGACGACTTGCCATTCATTTTCAATCAGAGTCGGCATTTTGCAGCGACAAGAGACAACAGTTGTTATGCCACCAGCTAGGCAGGGCCAAAATAGACCAGATGCCGAGTTTATGCAAATGCTGAGCGGCGCGACACGCCGACTGCCAATCCGAGTAAAAACTCAGTGACAATGGCAGGTTTTTCCATCCTTTATTAATCTATCATTAAACATTGTGCACATTAACAGCAAGTAACTACGAGCTGGCCACGCCCCGGGAACGCCCATCAGGCAACAAACGCAAACTGCCTGTCGCGCTCATTTGTAGCTAATGTGACCGTAGGGTGATGGAGGCACAGCCATGTTGATGCAGTAGCTCAAAAGGGACATACTTAATATGTCTTTCACATATTTTTTTTTCAGCGTGACTGGAAGATTGAGGAAAAATGAAGAGGAATCAATGGTTGCTCCATTATACACCGTCTACTGGTTGCTTGTGCAGGCTAACAAGTTTGAGAACTCTCATTTTTGTGAAATGGAGGATCAGAAGAGTAGGCAATGCAGCATGAATCCCTGCTGCCAAAGAAGCGAAAACGTGAAAGGAAAAAAATCACAGCGGGGACTGCATAATGCAATCTGCAACCTCAGCATGAGAAGACAATAGATACCACAAAAGACCAACTTTTGCACCTTGAAGACATCAAACCAAGATTACTTTTGCTTCATGCATAATTTGAAATGGCATGCCAACATTGTGTGATGTTTCGTTGAAATCCATGAAGCGGTTTAGGAGTATGTGCACTTACAACACTCATGGACAGAGGGACGGACAGGGTTTTTCTTATAACTTCCCCGCTCCCCTAGAAATTTAACAACAGCAGCAATACAAGTTGTAATCATAAAATTCAAAAATGTGACTACATGAGGCAATTCTAAGGTTCAGAAAAACAAGGTTCGACTCCATGTACAATGTCCCATTGATACCCACATACTGGTATGTCTTTTTCGGTCATTTGTAGTAAGCGGGATTTTTCTCATAGGAAGCATTTATCAAATACGGGAAGAAAACTCAGAAACACGCTTGCTAACAAAATTTAAGTTATAAAAAGTGAACTTGTCCTTTAACTCCACCTCACAGAAACACTGGTGCTCCAGAGGTCAGGTCAGGTTTGGGGGCAGGTGGTACTACTGCATGTAATCTGCCATCTCCTGGAGCTACATTAGATCCCAAGCACCAAGGCAAACCTGTGATTGTGCTCCCCTCCAGTGCAGCTAAAAGGCATCATAGTCCCATGTTACACCAAGTCTACGGTACCCAGGGATCCTCAGAAGTGACTCTGCACTGCAGACACACAGTCAATGTTTTAATTAAGTGGTTGGTGTCCAGGTCTCACAACTGCACAGTTAAGACTGGAAGTATCAGGGCTATGAAGACTTGGATCGAATGCCTTGTTTAAAGGCAACTCGTAGTGGTAATGAAGGTGTCCTGCTTGGTTCACTCCTAGATTTATCCTGCCAGTCTCTAATAATGAAATTGTTTCTTCTAATGGATACCTTTACTCCAGTATTAAGTGTTGAGAATCAAACTGGATTCATTAAGGGACATCAAACAGGACAATAAACATTTTAAACATCACCAAACCTATTAACATTAAGCATTGATGCATGAAAGTATTTGATTATTTCAGTAAGATTTCTGTGTATCAGGTGCCAGATATTAGTGTATCCAGACTTTATACAAAGAGCCTTCAGCCAGGATTACGACCAGCTGCACCTAATTGGGATGATGTCCCAATCTGATTGAATCCGATAAGAACTGGCTCGATCAAGGCATTTTTTTGATTGATCAATATCAGACAAATTAAACTCAATTAAACCAGGGTCACCAAAGTGCATGGTCCCTCTGCTGCACTTTATAAGCGTGGTGCCAACACTCGACCAGAGTCCTGGCTGCTGCTGCTTCACTATGGAAAGCGTGTTTTAAAAGCACCTTTAACACCCTGTTTTGCTATAAATACACCAAACCTGTTTTATTCACACAGATCAACAGTGCGGATCAATCTCGCTCTGTTTCATAAAGTGACAGTGTCCTGTCAGCTGGTGCTGCCAAAGAGCCAATTTAGAAAAATGTATTTCATTCTCATTCGCTTAAAATACATCCGATTGACAGCACATGTGATACACATTTCATACCGGCCAATAAGGTAACAATTTCCACAAAAACATAATGAGTTTTTTCATCATTAAGGCCGTTTTCCGCCTGTTTACAGAGACAGCACAGGGGTGTAGCAAGAGGAGCGAAGAGTCGAAAGGAACACCTCTTCCCTCCCCTTGTTTGAGAAATTTTAAAGACATTTTGGGGAGAACAAAAAAATACATGAATGCATTTTGAAAACTAAAATATTGTTCAATCACTATTACTCTGAATGTCCTAGTTTTACTACTAGAATTCTACACTAAATAGAAGTAATAAGCCATAAAAATATATACATTTATTTAATTTTTTAAAATCAATTAATAAAAACATCAAGAAGCAGCTTGGATTGAAAGTGGGGTTTTTTTTTCTTCTCCTACTTAATGCATGACAGAGCTGTTAAAATGACAAACACATATACAGTAGATTGCCTTTAATGTGCTTGCATTCTGTTCTGTGCAAGTGCAATATCTATTGGAAAATTCAAGCATCAGATATGGGCTTGAATTGAGTTCAAATGACTGAATGGGGACAAAAAAAATAACTGTTTGGGACATCCCTAGCACCTGGATGATAGCATTAATTTATAACATGATGGCACAGTTGTTGTCTTTGTTCCACTCTCCAGTATTTTTCATTGAACTCTTGGCATAGATGAATATACAGAGTCAGGACCTAAATGGGACTAGAAGACGACGATACAATAACTACATTTATTTTTGATTTCAATTTGAGTGGGTACATGCAAAATGTTTTGCAGCTTTTATGATTTTTTTTTGTTTGTTTCACTGAATGAGTGTTTGTAAAAACAAGTGGGTTGCGAATGTGTGTACGGATGTTCCCACACACACACGGGGGTGTTACTTCAAAGAACGTGTTATCAAGGTGAAGGCAAAGATTTTGCTGATACAGCTACGTAGAGACACAAACAGGAAGCAAGGTGGTGAACAGCACAGCACTGTACTGGGATATGCACTCAGTCTGCTACGTGTGGAATTAAAATCAACAAAGAAAAACAAAAACCCTAAAAACCTCCATCATATCTGCTAGAAATGAAATTTAAAAAAAACTGACACAAAAATGACAATCAGCGATGGCTTAATTTCGAGCTGGCACGTGCCCTCTTCTCCCCTCTTGAACTTGTGGCGGTTTTTATTTCTCAACACAAGGATATGATTGTACTTGTGCTGATTGGGTAATTGGGCCATTTCTAAGAACGGGTGATCCCTGCCTGTGGCTTCACAGGAACATGTCATCATTTGATTGAGTTTTAAAAGTACACGGTTGTAAATTTGCTTCCGTCACATTCAAGTTACGAGGCAGATTTCAGCGTCAACATCATTGCTACATCAAAACACAGTTTGCTGAAACGGAATTTTGTAATATTGTAAAGTTTATACAACAAACATCAGATAAGCTGTTGAGGTGCAGAGTTTATATAATTGTTCAAGCTTGTATAGCGTAGTCCCAAACTGATGATTTTATATTGAACATACTTTTCTCTTATCATGACACTGATGGTGGCTTAGTGGTTAGCACTGTTGCCTCACACCAAGAAGAATATGGGATCACTTCCCAAATGGTCCATTCTCTGTGGAGTTTGCATGTTCTCCCAGAGTTCCAGCTTCCTCCCACCTCCAAAGACATGCAGGTTAGGTGAATTGGTGACTTAGGTGTGCACGCGTGTGTGTGTGTGTGTGTGTGTGTGTGTGTGTGTAATTCAGTTTGTCTGTCTATGTGTGGCCTTGCGATAGCTTGGCATCCTGTCCAGGGTGTACCCAATGTGACCCTTGATTGAAGTAAGCGGGTATTGAAAATGAATGATCACTGATTTTCTTTCAGACTGTTGAGATCTCAACAATTTCAGTGCCTTACTCATATTTGGCAGCCTTATGTAAAGAGTCTAGGACTACAGTATGCCAAAACATTATTTTACTTGGGAACATGAGTCATTTAGAAAATCTGAAAATGAGAACTTCCAAAAATGGTATCACGGTGACGGGTCAGTGAAAATGACATCTGATTTTTCCATTACTGCAGGGCTGACACTGCACATCTTGTCTGGGGAAAATCCCAGCAGACTTTTCGGGCGCCTAAATTCCCATAATGCTTTATGGTCACCACCAGCACTGGACAGCTCCTTCAGCCACAGGCTGGTTCACCTGAAGTGTCTGAAGGAGAGGTATCAAAGGTCCTTCTTTCCAACTGCTGTTAAACTGTATAATCTGAAGTGCTCCCAGTAAGTGTATATATTTACTTATGTATATCCCAGGACAACAATCTGTACAATACTTCTGTTAAATCTGTTTTACTGTGTGCACACTCAACTCAAAACTACTCTCCCCACCCCCCGCTGTATATACTGTATTTGTGTCCTGCTTGCAGTGTACATAGTATTTCTTGATTTTTCATTCTCTTGATTTGCCATGCCTAGGTATTTGCGTTTTCATTGTATTTGTACTTTCCTTTGCTCTAGCGTTACATAATTCCATTATCACTGCTTCTGTGACACTGAAAGTTTCCCTATGTGGGACTAAAAAAGGAATATTTTATCTTAATCTATGACTGTTCTGCCTGTCATGCCTCCAACCCACGGCTACAATCTTCACTTTGCTCTGAGTGGTTGTGTGGTGTACTGGTTCTAGCAACAATCGCTGCATCATACAACCCTGCTTCAGTTCTTCACAGTGCCTTAACCTTTTACATGTTTATGACACAAGCAGCAATGGCTTTCAAGGCCACCAGATCCCTGTGATTAGTAACAAGGCTCCAAAAGAAACCTGATGACCTGCCTGTCTTTAGCTTACATTACAGTCATTTTGCATGTTAAAAGATGCCAGCATGGCCCAAAATAGGAGGTTCACTAGTCCTCACCTGGATTTACAAGAATGCAAAATTTCAGAGCTGAATATGCAATAGCTTTTGTGGAGTGGACATTTTTTAAACCCACTAACTGACTGACTGATTGATCCTACGAATGCCCTACTAATTGCAGTAAAATTTTTATTGGGGGAAAAAACAATGCCACAGGTCAGGCATAGCTTTATTTAGTTCCACCACATGTGACAATTTAGTTAGCTCTGCCTTGAGTTACAAGTAATGTGATTACAACACAACATGTATATATATTGTTTTCATGCCATAAACTGCACTACTGTACATCGAGTCTTTGAGTTATGTATCATCAATTGAAACCCACACTGGCAAATTTAATTAAAATTGGCTGTGTGTGCCTTGTATGAGTTCCTGGAAAACAGAAGCATACATCATTTTTGGAAAGCCATTGGAATCAAGCTTCATGGGATTAAACATATGAAAAACCCTCAGCAAGCCTCCCATCTGTGTGCAATATACGGCCAATTAGACAATTGTTTCCAAGGCAGGATTGGGACAGAAGAATAATATAATCCCAGGTTTTAAAAATTAAAGATACTTTGTTCAGAGGCTTTCTACAGAATTGCCAAAAATAATCGGCAGGTTAATCAGTCATGAAAATATTCATTATGCAGTCATCTGGTTTTCCTAAATTTGATACATATTGATCTGCAGAGGTCTCATTTTGGTACCTAAAACCCTAATATTCCAAGAATTGTCCATACACAAAATCTGGCATCTGTAGGATTTAGGATGGGAAATAGTATAGTGGCTTAAAGTGGTGTTTTTGGAAAGAGGAGTATACACACAAAAGCACTGACCGAGATCTGGGTCGAACAAAAATGCGACATTTCCCCATTTTCATGGGAATGGAGCCAATACGGAGTATGGGCTTATTCTCTAAGACTCAGCTCCTCTCCTACTGTTGATTTCTTTGCGCTTGGTGTGACAGCCGTAATAAAGGAGGATGGATAGGCTAAGGTAAGGCTACTGTATAAATGGTCATTTAAATGTTTTGGTTTTTTTTTACATTTAGTGAGGTAAACCTGTGAATGTTTAGCTCTAGTCCATGCAATTGGGCACATCTAACAACATTTTGGCCTGTTCAGTGGCAGCAAGAAGCATTTACTCAGACTTCTTTTTGTCACATTCAATAATATTAATTTGAGGCTTCGCTTCTATTTGATAATGTAATGGTTGCATTCTAAATAAATGTATTTCATTAATTTTTCTCTCATGTGAAAGGATAGCCCTCAAAAGAAATAAAAGTAAAGCTTAGGTTGTAATTAACCAGAATTCTTCTTTAATGTCTCGGAGTTCTCAGTCTTTGAGGTTGAGAGAAGCCATGGAAAGGCTTATGGGGTCACAAGGTCCCTGGACAGACATTTATTGAAGCCAACACCTTTGCATGAGAATAAACTTCCACGTCTTTAGAGTCCTGGCACTTCCTGCCTTTCTGCATGGTGGTGAGACATGGATGCTAATGAGTGACCTAGGGAGAAAATTGGATATCTTTGGAACTAGGTCTCGAAAGGATACTTGGGTAGCGCTGAAATGACTTTGTGTCAAACAAGCAGTTATTCCCAGACATCGAGATGAGGTGTACAACTTGCACTTTGAGGAAATTCAGCTACGACACTGCAGCCAAGCGGAGGGTTTCTCTGGGAAAGATCCAGCAAATAGCTGCCTCAGTGCTGAAAACCCCAGCAACTGCAAAAAGGCCAAGGAGTCACCCACGTATTGCCTGGTTGTGGCAGACAGATGGCTACTTTTGGGCAGTTGCGTGCTTGGGTGGTTGCCACCCAGGAGCCACGGTGGTTCTGTGGTAGGTAATGATGCAAAGAACAGTACCCACGCATGTTCTCAAACCTGACCTGACCTGCTGTTACCATGCGGTTCTGCAATGACAACACACATGAAGAAGATATTCTGCTGTCAGCAAGGGATGATTCACTGCTGTTCTGCCCCCTGCTGGACAGATGTTTGAATTATTCAGCTCCACGTAAAATGCACATTTAAAGTATGTAAAGAATCTTGATAGACTTTAACTATGAGCACCTTTTTTTCCATGCACAGAAAAGTGTTCTGCAGCTTTTTCACATGTGCAGGCGTTCACTGACTTCCAAACCAATGTTAGCTTGGAGTGTCACATACGTAGCACATACGCAAAATGTGCAGTACTTATACAAAAGAAAAAAAAAATTCTGTACTGTATAGAAAAATGAATCTGGAACATATCAGAATTCCACTACTGTGTAAGCCTTCCAGAAGTGCACAAAATCTGCATGACTCTAGACACACTGTTCAAATTTACAGACCTTTTATGCATTTCATACAAACTCTAACCTTTTGGAAGAAAATGTAATTTGCAAGCCCTTAAAGACATTACAAATAGGAATACTTACTTTGAAACTGGTGCTACAGTGATGACTCAATTATCAGCTGTTAAATTAATCACCAACTAGTTTGAAAGTTGATTAATCTTTTTGAGGTTTTCCTGTAAATTATTTATTTAGGGTCTGCTTCTGTCTCTGCCCCTGAGCAAGGCAGAGTCTCTACATCTGAGGTTGGTCCCCAGGCACCGGACTGTGGCTGCCCACTGCTCCTAGTGGTTGGATTGTGTCCAACTGTAATTAGGACGGGTTAAATGCAGAGGACATATTTCGTTGTATGTATGTACAATGACAATAAAGGCACTTTACTTTACTTTAAATTGTCCAGATTCTCTGTTTTCAGCTTCTTAAATCTGACTATTTCATTGTTTTACTCCTCATTGACAGCAAACTGTAGGCAAAACAAGACATTTGGGCTTTGTAAAATACTGACTGATATTTTTCATCATTTTCTCAAATTTTATGGACCAAACAACTTATGAAGTAATCAGGAAAACAACTGAGATATTAATTAATAATGAAAATGTAGCTACAAACCTGTTTGAAAACATTTAAAAAAGGTTTGAATTTTGCTGTAGTAATTCAACAGCACTTCAATCTGTTTGGTTGGGGGAGCCCACCCTGAAGAATCACCTCTGGCTACGCCCCTGACTTTTACATCACTTTACCACAAAATTAAAACTCAAGCTCCAATTTATCAAGCTGCCAGCTAACCTAATCCAAACCAAGAACAGCGAGCAGGAAAAAGACACAAACCTTACCTGCTGTTTACCGTCCAGCACCCATAGTGCGCGTGCGGGTCCAAAGTGTCCGGTTCGGTTCCGCTGCCATTCATTCAGCTCCCACATCACCGTGCGGCGCACCGAGCCACATCCTGCTGCCGCCGAACCAACCGTGGTTCTGTTTCACACACACACACACACGGGAAGGCACAACAAAGCTGTGAGTGCAATGAGGAAGACTGAGAGCCGCTGTGTGCGTGTGTGTGGATTGTGAAGGGACGTTGGCCTCGAAAAGGAAGTGACATGACGTGGTTGTTTTCACGCAATTTTGGACCTTTGTTGATTCCCCCCCTTATCTTTTTCTCTTTTTTAGACCTACACAGTTACTGGAGGCGCTCGCAGCAATTTTCAGGTGATTCTAGCATATCTAATATATAAATTTGATGTTGGTTTATGGCAGATGGTCGTTGATTTTGCGAAAAGGATGGAAATGGCTGTGGTGAACACCTACTTCAAGAAAAGGGAGGAGCACAGGGTGACATAAGAGTGGAGGAAGGTGCACCCAGGTGGACTACATTCTGTGTAGGAGATGCAAGCTAAAAGAAATTAGAGCCTGTAAGGTGGTGGCAGGGGAGAGTGTAGCTAGACAGCATAGGATGGTGGTTTGTAGGATGACTTTAGAGGTGAAGAAGAGGAAGAGAGTCAGAGCTCAACAAAGGATCAGATGGTGGAAGCTGAAGGAGGAAGACTGTTGTGTGAAATTCAGTGAGCAGGTGAGACAGGTAGTGGATGGAGGGGAAGCAGTTTTGGACAACTGGAAAAGTACTGCAGATGTGGTGAGGA
>CABFOU010201864.1:1183-14456 GCA_900660325.1 Opsanus beta
ATCCGCAAAAAAAAAAAAAAAAAAAAAAATAAAATAAAATAATAGTTTGGAAAACCCAGATAATTTAGCAGTTGTTATCTGGGATCTTAGTAAATCAGGCCCGACGTGTTCTGTAACTCCGTCATCACTCACTCTGAAATTAAAGCTGACAGCTGGAACTCTGAGTCTGTGTTCTTTACCGGACATTCAAAACTGTTGTCCAGGTCAATCTGTGTGTGTTCTGGGTGGCCCCTGGAGTCCAGAAACCCTCATTTTGGTCACATGTATCTACAAGGTCGTCCCTTCAGTCGCTGTGCAAACGACGGCTGAGGGTTCACCTGGGAAACTCTGACTTTCCTCATGAAAATAAAGGTCTTCCTGCAAGATCAATGGATTTACTGACCTTTGACCACCAAGGAGGCACTGGTTTGGCTGAATCCGGCCTTGTTGACAGCTTTACATTTGTAGACTCCGGAGTCGGACAGTTTCAGGGTGGGAACCCGGAGTGTGCAGCTGTTATCACTAAATGAAATCTCATAATTTGGACCGCTCTGGATCTCCTCCTCATTGTGGTACCAGGACACAGTGAAAGGTGGTGACCCTGACACTTTGCACTCCATCTCTCCAGCTGTTCCAACGACTGTGTTACAGTCCTTCAAAGTCCTGGTGAAGGTTGGAGGAATGAGCTTATCTGTATGGAGCAGAGACACCATCAGTATCCCATCAGCCAAAAAAAACACACAAACAAAACTGAATTCTGCAGGTCGAAAGAGGAAGCCAACCTAAAACAGTCAGATTAATTTTACTCAGGTCCTTCCCGACTTCATTCATGACCTGAAACGTGTATTCTCCGGCGTCTAGTTTCTCCGCAGCGAGAACGTTCAGGCTGGAAATCATCCTAGAAAATGAAATTTTGTATTTCTTCCCAGAGGCCAGCTCACTGCCATCCTTGAACCACTTGGGAATGAGCTGCGGAGTTCCACACACTTTGACCTCCAGGGCGGCGATATCACCTGCCGTCACGCTCAGAACTTCGGGCTTATCCACGATCTGAGCCGGTTCTGAAAATTCACAGAGAACGGGCAGAACATTTTAAACTCAAGCTGCAGTGAAAACCAAACAGCAACCATCAAAAAGAGAAAGAGAAAGAGAGAATTATACTTCTACAAACCTAAAACCGTCAAGTTAGCGAAACACTCCACGCTCCCGGCATCGTTTCTTAACTGGCAGGTGTATTTTCCTGCCGTGGCTGCGTCAGCCTTAAAGACTTTAAGAGCAACCTTGTTGTTCTCAAAGGTGATTTTCATGTTGTCACTGTCCCTGAGTATGTGATCCTTGTCCTGAACCCAGGACACAATAATGGGTTCAGAGCCTTTAACAGTGGCCACAAGGGTCACCTCCTCTCCCAGTATCACTGTCATGTTTGACAGTTTCTCCACAAATGACGGCGGTTCTGAGGAGAGGAAACAAACCCAAAAGGCAAGTCAGCAAAAGTGACACAGTCAGGAAAACCCAAAAATCATGATCTTCATTTCAGACCATCTACTGACCTCTGAGTTTAAGTGACGTCTGGCAGGTGTCACTTCCTACACTGTTCGACACTTTGCACTCGTACTCGCCGACGTCCGAGGCCTCTATCCCAATGACATGCAGCGCAGCCGAACTGCCCTCGCTCACCATCTTATACTTCCTGCTCTCCATCAGTGGCTTTCTGTCTTTGTACCAGACAACCTGGAACGGAGCTGTACCACTCAGCTCGCAGTACAGACTCACGTCCTTCCCCTTCAGGCCTTCAACAGGCTCAGGGACTCTGACAAAAGACGGAGGTTCTACAAAAAGATGGGCAACGTGTTAAAGAGGTCGAAACACAGATGGAGTCCGTAACAAAGAGCTTGAAGCTGAATTCAGTATCGTTTTAGTGTCTCCGTGGCTGCAGTCAGTGTTGTGGAAAGTGTCTCGAAAAACTGTGGCAAAGACAAGACGACAACCAAGATACTGGAGTTGCTACAGGAGGTTGTTAGAAGAACTACTTTTTTTTTAAATACAGGATTTTTGGAACCACAGAGAAGCTGAAGAGGTTGACTGGAACCACGACTGGAACCACATAAGTTGAGGTTGGAGAGTTCTTGTGGGTGTCGGTAGGATGACGGAGTGAAGATTGTGGTAACCATGGCTACAGACATTTTTGTCAAATATTGCTGGAACAAGAGATAATGTGGTGCAGAGGCTTGAGACTCTACAGCTAAAACAGCAGATTTATGAAGGATTTTTTTGGTAATTCTTTATTTTCAGACAGCAGCTTTCAATATAAAGTCAATATCAGGATAAATGCAGAATTTTAGGAGACATGAAATGTGCAAACAAAAATAATGGAATGTTTATGGGAGGGAGGATGAAAAGAGAATAATATAAGGATGAGTGAGGGAATCTGAAGATAAAATGAAATAAAGACTTCCGGCTAAAAGCTGTGGAGTTTTTGTTAAAGTTTGATTTGTTCGAGAAGTTGAAGACGGTGGAGCTGCTGTTGTGGAAAATCATCGAAACCAAATCAAGAACTCGCTGTGAAAGTTTGTAGGAACTAAAAGAGTTTGATAGAACTTTTCTGGTTTTTTTTAGAATGTTTTTTTTTTTTTTTTTTTTCCTCAAAGTTTGTTCTTGTTAAAACCAACTTATCAGAGTCTTCCCAGTGCTTTGCTGTTACAATATTCCAAGAACAAGGAACTTTCCCACTGGGACAATAGAGTGTATCGTGTACCTACCCAAACACGTGGAAGGCTGCTGGAACTACGATGATGGAGCCGTTATCAAAGGCTGTACAGCTAACAAACCTGCTCCATGATGCCTCGTGCTAACCAGATTTAATCATAAGTACATGTGAGCATCCTGGGAATGTGGTGCCGGAATCTTTGCACTGTAAGTGGAATGTGTTGTTTGTAGCATGCTAGCGGTGAGCCGCGGAGAGGCTGACCTTTAACGGTTAGCGTGGTGCTGCAGCTGACACTGCCAGCATCGTTCTGAACTTCACAGGTGTAAACACCATCGTCGTCAAAGCTGGAGGACAGCAGCTCCAGGACTGCTGCAGTGTCAACAAAAGACGTCCTGCAGTTCCTCCCTTCTATGACCTTGGTATCGTGTTTGTACCAGGTGACTTTAAGTGGGGCGGAGCCACTCACTTTGCACTCCATGTGGAGCGGCTCTCCCTGCTTCACAAACTTAGTGGCAGGAAGTTTGAGTACAAACCCGGGTGGTTCTGGAAAGCCAAAATACAGATATGTTAGCTGCAGGAAGCATTTGGAGAAAAGAAGAAAAGGTTACAAGCAGCAGGTGCAGAGAGAAAAAGAAGCAGGCGGGTCGAGAAAATGCAGCTTCCACACAAACACAACCAACAGTTCTTAAAGAGAAGCTGCAGCAGGACACGCGTGAAAATAACAGACGCGCTGACAAAACGTAGCAGGACTTCACCACCAAGAGTTGATATGAAAGACGTAAATACAACCTTTGACTGTCAAATCCGCACTGCAGCGTGCAGATCCAGCCTCATTGGTGACTTGGCAAGTGTAAAGTCCACTCTGAGTGACACCCAGTGAATAGAGCTCCAAAAAGCAAGAGGTCCCCTCCAGCCCAGTGAAACAAGTGGGACCAGTCATGAGTTCCATGTCCTCCTTGAACCATTTTACTGTGAAAGGAGCAGTTCCCTTAAATGTGCCTTTGAACTGCACTGTGGCATTGGGCAGAGCCGCCTGGGACTCAGGCACCACCACGAAGCTGGGAGGTTCTGAAGAGAACAACATGGACCAGGTTAGAAACAGCCTCACCTTTGTGGAATCACTGCATGACCGAACACAAAGAACACGGTCTAACCTTTGACCCTGAGGGATCCCATGCATTCACACGTTCCTGCCGCGTTGGTCAGTTTGCAGGTGTACGATCCTGCGTCAGACCTCTCCAGCTGTTCCATTTCAACGGACACTGAATTGTCCTGCTGAATGAGCTTGTGTTTTACACCACTAGAGATTTTCTGCCCGTCTTTCTGCCATTCCACGGTGATCGGGAGAGACCCAGAAAATGTGCAGGAGATGTGAACAAAGGAGCCCAAAATCTCGTGCATGTCTACCAGGGGTTTGATGAAGCTCGGAGGAATGATTTGTTCTGTTACCAAGGAAATAATCAAAGACTTACAACACGGTACAAAAGAACTGTTTGTGCCATCGGATGTCGCTCTGAACACCAACCTAGAACAATGACTTTGACTTGGCAGTGGCAGCTGCTGATGTGGTTGGCGACCTCGAAGACATAGTCTCCTTGATCCTCTTTCTGAGCGGACTGAATCGTGAGCCTGCTAATATTGTTCTGAAAGCTCAGCTTGTGTCGTCTGATGGACTGAATGTCCCTGCCGTCTTTCTTCCATTTCACTCTGAGCTCAGGAGAACCTTTTACTTTACAGTCCAGACTGACTGGATCTCCAACTGTCACCTTTATCACCTCTGGTTTCTCTGCGATCTCAGGAGGCTCTACAGTGCAAACAAAGGACAGACAATGATCAGCCGTCTCCTCCGCGTGGGAGTGGCTTTGAAGCTAAGCACAGGGATTATACCTTGCACCATCAGGGTGGCAAAGCACTTGTCCTGCCCGGCCTCGTTTACCACCTGGCAGGTATATTTGCCACTGTGACTCGCCTCACAGGCAGAAATCCTGAGAGTAGCCACATTGCTCTCAAACGTTCTCTGAATATTTACATCCTCCAAGATCCAGTTCTCATCTTTTTGCCATTGTACTGAAAGAGTGGGCGAACCCTTCACCACACACCGAAATTCTGCCATTTGACCCAGAACAGTGGCAGTGTTCTCAATCTTCTGGATAAATGTTGGAGGTTCTATCAGGAAGACCAAGCAAACGTTCATTAGAAGCAGCAGCAACGAACGATAAAACACATCAGTCGTTCTAATGAGACCAACCTTTGATGGTTAATGTAGTTTTACAGCTACAGCTTCCCACCTCGTTCGCCACACTACACTGATATTCCCCAACATCTACCGTGTCGCATTTGTGCACATCAAGGCCCAGGTTGCCCTTGACCTGGGAGAACCCATATTTAGCACTGGGTTTGATCTCCTTTCCGTCTTTGTGCCACTTTACATCAAAAGGAGCCGAGCCAGTGACCTGAGATTCAAAACGAGCACTGGAGCCCTTCACCACGTCAGCTGAAGCCAGATCTCTAACAAACGACGGCGGCTCTGAGAGGAGAGCAAAAAACAAACATCTCATTTCCATCAAGACTTTTTTTTTTAGTGACAGACGTTAACACGTGAACCTCTACGAGTGTCATCACGACGGAACTCCTCCGATAAGCACAGGTTTAGGTTTTCATCACTGAGAGAAGATCAACTTTACTGATCCAACGCTGAAGGAAGGACCACATTACTCAAGCGTCATCATACAGATTCAAAAAGAGCTGCAACTGGGTAAGTGATAAATACAACCCCAAATCCCAGACGTCCCCAACAGTTGGGGTTATACGGAAAAAACAAATTTTAATCCCCCCCCACAGTGATTCTTATATTTACTTTGACTTGTGTTTCACTGCAGATGGGATGAACTCAACATATTTCATGTTTTTTCTGGTCAACTTCACTTAATTTGTTAATATTCATCTATTCCTACATTTAAGGCCGAAAACACATTCCAGAGAAGGTGGGACGAGGCAATGTAGGGATAATAACGAGGAGGTTGTTGTTGTTCGTTCGGCTGCTGCCGTTCGTTCGGGGTCCCCACAGTGGATACAGCCAGACCCGCATCGGCATTTGGCACAAGTTTTATGCCGGATGCCCTTCCTGATGTAACTCCAGTTTTACCCGGAGAAACACACACAGCCTCTGGTCTTCCGAAGAGGTCTCCCATCCAAGTACCAACCAGGCCCCGCACTGCTTAGCTTCTGAGGTCTGACGGGATCAGGCTGACAGAGCAGACTGGCTGCAGGGACAATAATGAGGTAAAAAGCTCAATAATATTATTTAAAAATGTGTGATTTTAATCATGATTTGGTCCAAAAACCAGTCTGCATGAAAGGCTGAGTCTCTGAGGAGCAACAATGGACAGAAGATCTTCAGTCTGTCAACAAATGTGTGAGAAAATTATAGAAATGTTTAAAAACAAAGTTCCTCAAAAAAAGACTGGAACAGATTTGCATCTTTCTCCCTCTGAAGTGCAAAATATCATGAAACGATTCAAGGAATCTGGAGGAATTTCATTCCATCAAGGGCAAGAGTGCAAGCCTAAACTGAACACCCGTGACCTTTGATCCCTGACGGCACTGCATCAAGAACCGTCATTCATCAATAGATGATATAACCACATGGACATGGGATTACTTTGGGAAACCTTTGTCAAGTACTACAATACAGACTTACATTCACAAATGTCACTAAAACTTTACTGTGCAAAAAGAAGCCTCATGTTAACCCAGAGTCCAGAAGCAGCATCAACTTCTCTGCATTCTGAGACATTTGGGTTGGACCATCACACAGTGGAAACGTGTATGGTGATCAGACGAATCAGTATTCCAGACCTTTTTTTGGAAGAAGTGGACACAGTGTGCTCCAGACCAAAGACAAAAAGTTCAAAATTCAGGGTCTGTCCTTTTCTGAGGTTGTGTCAGTGACCTTGTCAAAGGTCATTTACACTCTGTGATGCAGCATTAATGCAGAAAAATACACTGAGATTTTGGAGCAACATATGCTGCCTTCAAGACGTCTTTTCCAGGGACACTCGTACATTTTTCAACAAAATGCAAAACCACATTCTGTGCACGTTACAATGGTATGGCTGCAGAAGAAGAGAGAACGGAGACTGGACTTTTATTTTATTTGATCTTTTTCTATACCATCCCAACTTTTCTGACTTGGGGTTGCAGATGAACACGCGAGCAGAAAATAAGCATCTCCAGTGACGCCATGATGGATTGGTGAGAGGTTGTAGTGACTGAAACCATCCAATTCTGCACCTCCTTTGCAGGTTTACAGGTTTTCAAAGTGCAAAAAAACCATGAGGACATGGTGAGTTCATCCTTATCAATACCTTTTTGACTTTGACGCTTACCAGCTGTTGGCTATTTTCCAGTTAGGAAGAAAAACGAGTTACGTAAAAACCCACAATGCCGAAACAGTTCACAGGTCGTCCCCGTCTTCACGCGTGACTGACCTTTGACCTTGAGCTCCATGCTGCAGCTCTCGCTGCCGGCCTCATTGCGCGCCTCACAGTAGTAAAGGCCGCTGTCTTTAGTTTCAGGCCAACAAATCTCCAAAGTGGCCACAGAATTAACGAAAGCGGTTCGGTACCGATCGCCGGCACTGATCTCAGAACCCTCTCTGAACCAGCAGATGTCAATCTCAGGTGTGCCTGTCACCTGACACTCAAACACATGAGTCTGACCGGGACGGACCACGGACACTCTGGCCGGGGTCCGCGTGAACTTAGGAGGCTCTAAAGAAGAAAGTTAAATGACAGAAGTGAGCATCAAAGACGGTGAGAAGAAAACTTTGAACTCAACAGCGAACAACAGAAATGTTTCCATCCAAATGTGACACGAATCCGTTAAGTTGGCAAAAATTTTTTAATGACTATGACGCGTCTCCAGGAAAAACAGGACGGAGTTGGAATTTAACTGTGAACACGGTGTGTTTGTCACTCCGGTACAGTGAGGATGATGAAGGTGTGACTCTCCGAGGACTCCGAGGACAGTCTACGTGTTTCCTGTGACCTTTTCAAACAGCAGCTCTGGTTCATTTTGAACTACTGCCCTCTGCTGGTCAGCTTTATCTTGTGGGTTTGCGAAGGTTTTGGTTTTTCCAAATTGAAACGGTTGGCTAACAGATGGATGGAGACATTTCTGATCTCTGGTCTACAAGAAGCCTGATAACCTTTAACAAAGAGGGTTGACTGGCACGAAATGGCGCCGACATCGTTCTTTATTTCACAGACATATTCTCCAGAATCTGAGGTTCTGGCAAAGAAGAGCTCCAGAGAGCTGGACGTATTGTCTTTCATCACAGAGCAGTTAGCGCTGGATAAAACCTCCTTCTTGTTTTTAAACCATTTGATGGTGAGTGGAGGCGTGCCAGAGAAAAGAACAGTAAACTGGACCTTTGACCCGGGCACAACACTCATGGACTCGGGTTTCTCAAGAATGCACGGTGGTTCTGCAGGGAAAAAAGCTGTCATTAAAACATGCATAAACGGAAAAGATCCTTTTCATTGAACGCATCAAACTACAAACATGGGAAGAAAAAAAACCTTAAATGAATCCAGACCTTTGACAAATAAGGTCCCAGAACACTGGACCGATCCGGCCTTGTTTTTAGCGATGCAGGTGTAGCTGCTGCTGTCTTTACTGTCAAGATGAGAGATTTCCAGGGAGGCAACATGTTCAAAGAAGCTGCATTTGTATTTTTCATCGCTCTGGATCTCTTTCTCATCTTTGTACCACTGTACCATCATTGGCAAAGAACCCGAAACCAGACACTCCAGATAGGCAAAGGAGCCTTTGATACCTTCAGTCGGCTTCAGTTTTCTTGTGAAAGACGGTGGAATGATTTGATCTGACAAACAGAGAGGAAACCTTTATAGATGGAACCAAACACCCTCCCTTTAAGACCTGAGCTGTGACTTCGGGACTCACCTAGAATGGTGAGTGTAGCCTCACAAGAACTGTGTCCAACATCATTGGAAACCTCAAAGGTGTAGTCACCGCTATCACTTTTTTCAGTTTTCACAATCTTTAGCACAGAGCTTGTGTCTGTGTTCTGGATTTTATATCTTTGTCCTGAGCTCAGCTCCTTGCCAGCCTTCATCCAACGGACCTTCAGGGGTTTGGTGCCTGAGAACCGAGCCTCAAGCGTGGCAGGATCCCGCTGAGTTACACTAATGGACTTGGCCTCCTCTGTGACCTTAGCTGGTTCTGAGATGTCAAAGTCAACAATTTGTTAATGCAACAGAGACAAAAAAAAATTAAAACCTAAAATCAACCAATGGTACTCCTCATCAACTGTTCGTAAAGTAACCAGGTCTCATCAGGTGGTGGTTACACCAGGACCAGGACCAGGACCAGCGAAGTTACACTGATTTGTGAGTAAGTGGTGAATAACCGGTGCTGCACACTTATTGATGTAAGAACTTCCTGTGGTTTATGCAGCGGTCGTGGCTGATGATATGCTGACTGTGGCGAGGAATCTGCCAAATTCTTGGCAAGATTTTGGGCATGATTTACTAAGAATAACAGCACACATAGAAGCAGGTGGTAACATTTCGTAGACAGCAGTATGTAAATGAGGATTTTGCGGGTATTATCAACCGTAAGTACAAAATGAAATTCAATCGGCCATTTGCAGTGATGTGCTTTGTTCTGCACAAACTCTGCCACATAACTGAGCATGTTCACGCGCTGCCAATTAAAAAAATTAAACAATGCATTATTTCAGACATTTAATTATTGTTCCATCAATGGTATTTAAGCAAACTGGTGAATAATTATGCTGCGTTCTGTTTGTGGAATGCACGGAGAACTGTTCTCTGTTCAAAGAACTGTTCTCTGTGCACTCAAAACGGATCACATTTGCCGTGATCATCAAGATGTCCGCGTGTGTGTTTGTGCTGAGGACAAAGTGTGACATGGGGTGAGTACAACATTCATTAATTTGAATTTGCCATTTTCTTTTCGTTCTGTGCAACACAAAACAGGTTTCACATTAGAGAAAGACATTTTTATTCCAGTTTTCATTAGATTTATTGCAGCGTTCATGTGAAAGTGACTTTAAAGTCCATCAGTGACGGTAACCATCAGGAGTCACACTAAAATGCACTTTGTGCTCAGCACAGAAAAGCTCAGAACTATGGTCCACCTGTGACGCACGGAGACATTTGTTCTTAAGGAAACAAGCACAGTATAAACCGTTAACTCTTTAAATATGCCCGACGTTTACAATGGATGATTTTTTAAAATCTTCTGTCTGAGAGGACGCGGCGGCGTCTCGGCTGCTGGACCAGCGGTCTGTCAAACGCAATACGTTAACACCCAGGTTTCAAACACACAATATACAGACACAATCAGAACCCCATGAATGTACTTTTAGTATTGTTAAATCTCAGTGTGTGCGCAAAATTCACATATTTGTAGGTCCAACGCCCAGAATTTTGTGCACTCAGGTGGAAACACCCCAAATTGTATATTCATGAAGGTAGCTGGACATGGGAAAGATGTCATCTTCAGCAGGTGTTTGTGCACATTTTTACACATGTAAACCTTTAGTAAATCAGGCCCACCAGAGTTTTCCCGCCGTAGTTCAGTCTACTAAACGGTTTCCTGTGGAGGTCTTTCAGCTCAGTTCAGTCACTCAGTAATAAATGTAAAAACTCTGAGATGATAAATCCGTCTCAAGCAGCATCCTCAGAAAGTGAGCGTGAAGGACTAGAGAGATGTTTTCCTGTTACTTCTGGAGTCACAGCTTCATTTTAGCCTTTGGGTGACCTCAGGTTTAGGTTTCATGGCTAACTGTGTCCCACCTGGACTTGGAACACCTTGGAATGTGTAGATGCAGAGGACATGCGATCCAGCCCTGGAGAAGATGAGGAAAAACCATGGATAGATCATTCCAGCAAGGTTTTGCTAAAAACTGTGAAAACTGGCCCAGAGCAGGTTCACAGCATGTTAATGAATTCAGGCCACGTTTTCTGTTTGATTATGATAAATCTATTTTACTGCTGTAATCTCAGCTGCTGAGTGAATGTTTCCACTGTGTTGACGTCCTTTCATGATCTTGCTTGGATCCAGAACCTCCATCTTTTGTGGTGCCGCCGCAGCCTGTAGAAACCCTGCCAGGTGCTACGGTAACCTTCTCAGCCATAGTTAAAGGCAGCGCCCCCCTCAGGCTGAAGTGGTTCAGAGGCACCAAAGAGATCCTCCCAGGACGGGGCTGTGATTTCTCCCTGAAGGACAATCAGGTGGTTCTGGAGCTTTTCCAGGTGGACAGATCTCACTCTGGAGAGTACATCTGCCAGATCATCAATGACGCCGGAAAGGACAGCTGCCCCGTCAACCTGATGGTCAAAGGTCAGTCCCTCCTTACCGCCGTCTTTGCGGGATTGGAAATGATGTCGGAAATTAAAGTCTCTTTTTTTAAAATCTGGATCAGTCTGATGGGGTCGTGTCAAGGTGAATCCACACTGTCCATCAGCAGTTCATAGAAAATGTTTCTTGTCTTTTTGGATTTTGATTACAGTTTTTTTTTTTTTTTTCGCTTCATCTTCACACTGCTGAAAATTCTTCCTCACTGAATTCTGAATTTTGGGAAAAATTTAGACTATTGTGGTTAAAACTGTGAAATTCACTCAAAATGGTTGTTTTTTTCAGTTTCTGATATATTTTTATTCAGATGATTTTGTTTGCGTCGTCTCTTTTCAATTCTTCTTTGTGGAATTTTGAAATTTTAAATTTTTGGGAAAATACTGACTTCTGTATGGTTAAAACTGTGAAATTCCCCCAAAATGTTTCTTCTCCTTCAGTTCTTGATCTGTGTTATTCAAGTAGTTTTCTTTGTTTTATTTCTGCACAATTCTTCCTTTAAAAAATGTTTAAGGTTTTGGAAGAATTTTTGGAAAAACTTTGACTCTTTATGGTGAAAACTGAGATTTTCTGAAAATGCTTCTTCTCCTTCAGTTGTTCATGGATTTTGATTCTGATGGTTTTCTTTGACTGTTCACAATTCTTCCTTGTGGAATTCTGAAATTTAGAATTTTGGGAAAATATAGACTTTTTGTGGTGAAAACAGGGAAATTCACCCAAAATAGGGCATCTTCCTGAAATGTTACCAAAATAAGACGTTCAAGAAGTTCAAGAAGATTTTAGAAGAGAACCTCAACTCCAAGCAAAAGTCTTTCCAGCAGTGTGTAACTCAGGGAACAGTTTGCAGGCTGCTGGGAACATTTTACCTGCTGCTTCAGGTTTCATTCAAATGTCTGTTTGCACAATTGTCCAAATGACTCTTCGAAAATTTACAGCTGTGTGTAAAGAATTTTATTTCCACTAATATGTATATGTCGCGGACATGAACGAGCGAAGCTCTTCAGCATCTCACCATCTCATTTATGTCCTTCAGACTTTATTTTCAGTAAATGCTTCTGGGCAGCATTAGCATGGATAAAAACCTTCATGTAATTTCCAGACTAAATAGTCACTGACTGACCTCATGTGCTGTCAAGGTGCGCGCTTCCTCTCACTTTAGCATTTCCTGTTTCAGTGTTGACTGTGCACTGAATTGACGCAAGATCTCTTTTCTCTTTCTCTTTTTTAAATTTTCTTTTCTTTTTTTAATTGAGACAAAAAGTTACACAAAAACCTTACAGAGGATAAACACAGCAGCACAAAAACAGCATAATGAAAAACAGGTTAATATCCTCTGCTGTAGCTCCAGGAAGTGTTCAACATTTGACATTTCCTGTTTCACTGTGGACTCAAAATTTGGCACTTCCTGTTTGGGACTCCCTGTGCTATGAGCGAGCTTCGCGCTGCTTGCGCGTCGCTTCACTTGTATAACATTATTTTCTTCAGCTGCACTTTGTGGGGAAATTCTCTGGATGAGCTCTGCGTCCCTGACGCTCTGGTTTAAATGGACTCAGGTCCACCTACTGTGATTGTGTTTACATTCTGGGTTAAACTGGACTAAAACGACCTTTTCTTAAAATGAACCGGCTGAATTTTGAACAAAATGTGTTTATATGTATGAATCAGTGTGTAAAGTGTTGCTATGCAGTTTCTGTTGTCTGTTACTGGGTTTGGCGTTGGCGTGAGCTTGTTTGAGCGCTGTCTGTGTGGATCAGGTGACCGGCTGCAGGCTCAGGTGGGCGTGTCTTTGCAGTTCTGCCAAGAAGCATCACATATGTGTTGACACTGTGGACAGCTTTCGAAAGATTCTCATCTTTGTTTACGTACGTCAAAAGAAGTGATGTTGAACACGTAGTCGAAAATGAAAAACAAAGACAAACAAAGGCCTGTTGACATCACGTGGTGTCTGACCAATCAGAGGTGTGAGTGAGGATGGTAACATTTTCTCCCGCAATCTTCCCTGAACGTGACATTTTAGAGATGAACGGTTGTATCAGAGCTTCCATCTGTTTTTGACAAACCAAACATTCCGACTTTGAAACGATAAAGACCAGCACGTATAGCGCCACAGTATAAAACATCGTGCACTTATTACGTTCACGATAACCACGCGGTGAAGACGTCGTGCAGTTATTTTGATAG
>CABFOU010202515.1:1521-15452 GCA_900660325.1 Opsanus beta
TGTCAGCCAGAACACAACCAAAGAAAAAAAAGAAAAAGAAAAACGTAGTGCCATTTAAAGGAATGTTCAATCAACTCTCACAGTGTACAGTAAATTAACTCTAAATTAGCAAGTTGTTAATAGATCACGTCTTGTAGGGTAAATTAACTCTGTTAATGTTGAACAACTTGATTTAACACTCTAATTGAAAATAATGAGAAATTAACTCTCATTGCGTAAATTAACTATTAATGTTGAACAACATGATTTAACACTCTAATTCAGAATAATGTCAGATAAACTCTTACAGTGTCAAATAATGTGAAACCAACTCTCACAGCGTCAGTTAACTACTAATGATGACAAACTTGACTTTTAATTCGAAATAGTGTGAAATTAACTCTAATGGTGCAAATTAACTATTGATGTTGATTAACTTGATTTAACACCCTAAGAGAGTTGATTTCACACTGCTTTGAATGGAAACATTCATGCACTCGCTGCAGTTGTAACAGTGCAAAATTTACTTTGAGGTGCGCAATGATTTAAGTCATAAGCCACACCCACAAACATATTTTTGCATTTACTCCCCAGATTCATTTGCTATTATCATACATATGAATATAAAAGTGTTGAATTGCTGATGTATTTCGGAAATAGAGTGGAGAGGTTATAACAGACCCTTTTTTTTCCAGTGTAATGAAGCTAAACTTGGGGTCGCTGAGTATTTCAAGACCAACATCAGCTCATTTTATTTGAGGTTTGAGGTCAAAATAGACTTCCTGGTGCTTCTTTGTAGAAAAACTTGAATCTTCAACTGGACCCGTCCAGTTGAAGATTCAAGTTTTTACAATGAACACGACCTGGACAACTGAGAGCCTACACAAATGGTTCCTGGTGCTTCGTGTCTTTGGAAGCACCAAATGTATGGTTGAGAGAGTTGAATGCTAACCACTCCAGTGACCTAAAGAGGCGACTGGTACTAGGTTTCTTTGGAAGATCCTTGGGTACTGCAGGAATGACTTTGTGTCAAATGAGTGATTACTTAGGGACACTCAGTTTTGGAGTATTGCTTGCATTTTGAGGGAGTGTCAGCTATAGCATTGTGGCCGTGTGGCACATTTCTCTGGGCGTGATCCAGCACGCATGTTCCTCTGTCTTGAGGACCCCAGCGAAAAGGCCAAGTGGACGCTGATGTTTCATCTGGTTGTGTCAGGTAGATGGTTAGTTTCGATAGGTGGGGATGGCTCAGTTGTCTGCCTGGGCGATTGTCATCAAAGACCCAAGGTGGTTCCGTGGTGTGGACGATGTGGTGAAGAGTGACACCAACACATGCTCCCAGACTTGACTGGACTTGTTAAAACTGGCATTTCCACACACATATATTCAGAAAAACAATTCAGTTCGGGATAAGGGAAGGCAATGTTGTAATCCAGTTTGTCCTCATCACTGTAACAGGTGGAAGATATTGAAGTTTTTAATTTTCAGTAGTGTATATTGCTCAACAAACCAACATCTGATCTTGTCTAGTTTCGGTTTCTTCTGCCGCCTCTCCTGCACAGGATATAGTCCACTGATGTGGACCTTCCTCCAGTCTTACATGCGACCCTTTGCACCTCCTTTTTCTTAAAAATAAGTATTCACTACAGTTATTTCCATCTGTAATGGAAAGTCCACCACTATCTGCACTTTCACATTCCTCTTCGTGATACCAAATCTACCAATCATCTCCTTATCACCTCAGTTACCTTCATCAACGTGCACAATGAAGTCCGCTCCAATCACCACTCTTTCTTCCTTGGGTAGAGACTCTACCTCCTCATCTAACTCACTTCAGAAATCTTCTTTCTCTTTTATCTCACAACCCACTTGTGGGGCATATGCACTGATGACATTCATTATCACCTTTCAATTTCCAACTTCACACTTGTCATACTGTCAGACATTCCAAAACATTCTTAATATACTCTTTCTTCAAAATGACCCTGATGGATTTCTCCTCCCATCCACACCATGATACAACAGTTTGAAGCCACCTCTGATGCTGCTGAGCTTGCTCTCGTTCCACGTAGTGTCTTGTACATACTATCTTTCTGTCATTCTCCTCTCGATCATATCAACCACCTCTATCCTTTTACCAGTGATACCCTCAGCCTTCAATGTTCTGACTTACCTCCATAATTCTACCCTTCCACCTCTACCTGTACCTGAAGACCCGCTCTCCTCCTCTCATTCGTCTTAGTCCAATAGCATCATAGTTGTCAGTGAAACATTTCACTTAAGTGATCATGGAGATGGAAAACAAAATGGGATCAAGAATGGAGCCTTGAGGGACACCACTGAAAAGACTAATCATGGATGAGGAAAAGGTTGCCAATTTTAACACAGAATGTTGTATTGCTGAGGTAGAAAGTTAACAATTTAATGCACTTCTCTTGACACCAATATTATCAACCAAGCAGGACGACATGTTCAACAGTGTCAAGGGCAGTGCTGAGGTCTAGGAGGAGGAGAAGAAGAAGAGCACAGCTACCGGAGTTAAGTGTGAGGATTGCAAACTTTTAATAGAACAGACTTCATGCTCTGCACGGGCATAAAACCAGTCTGATCTTTATCAAGGATGTTATTTTGTTGGCGATAAGGCAGAAGATGGGACAGAACAACCCTTTCAAGAAGCTTTTTGAGAAATGGTCATTTTTAAAATGGGTGTGAACCAAAGTGGAATCAAGAGAGAGATTTTTGAGAAAAGGCTGGAAGACTGCTTAATAGGACGGACAGTACCTATGACCAGGGGGCTATTTATAATGGAAAGAATACTTGGACTAATTTTCAAGGTTGTTCTTTTTTCTCTTCAAAAGGCAAAAGGCAATGATGTCCAGGCACCAGACAGAGGCCGTCACAGAAAAATCTGTTTTACCGAGGATGGCCAATGTAATTACATTGAGGGAACAGAGTTCTATAAGGAGATGTTGACGGCAGTGCCATCTCCAGGTACTCAGTTTTTGCCACTTTAGCAGCTTCTTGGGACCATGCCAGACCCTCTTAGAATTCCAAATGAATCCTGGAGTATATCGCTCTTCTGTTTGCAGTTAACATTCCCGCAAACCCTCCTTAGGGTCCTGACGGAGTCATTGAGCCCGGGCTGTGGTGGCGGTTTATGCTTTTTTAATTAAATCGGTGCAACATCGTTAGGGATAATTGAGCAGGTACTATAAAGGTTCCTCTGTGCCAAAATGAGGAGGAGAGGACTCAATAGATAACACACAGTCAACTGAGGTGTGAAATTAGTCAGGAGGGACAACGCGTCTCAAAAGCATGGAAGACAGCAAATAAATAAAGCTACAGACAGAGATATTAAGGATCTGTTCTCTCAGAGTTCATTGGAAAACCAAATGATAAAACATACTGGGTCAGATTAAAAGAGACAACCCAAGGTATAAAGTCCAGACCAGAGGCTTGGCATGAACATTAAAATCATCAAGGTATCTCTCTCACTCTTGTGGCTATGTCCCTTGTTGACTTAGCGGGGGTTCCCCTATGTGCCTGCACCCATATAACTCATTAGGGCCCCCAAGGGTGGTGCAGGGCTGCTGAAGTCGCTAGGTGAGCTGAGATGATACTACTCTGGGTCCCACTGCATTGCAAGGTATATTTGGAGATTATTCTGCCAAATCATGGAAGGATCAAAGGCAAAAAGTCTGAAAAATGTGCGATAAAGTCATTTTTTAGGGTGGTTGATGATAAAAAGGTGACCAGTGAGGGGATTATGGCGCCCCCTGTCATTAACTGCAGTTCAGAGCTGGAGAAAGTGTCTGATGATCGATGTTGACATTTAAAGTGTTTCTTAAAAGTAGCGCCTGAGGTCTCGAACTCGAGAGTCACGGTGTGGTGATAAAACACTCCAGGCGGCACCAATATCCAACAGTGTTTGACGATTACACGATTGTGACGTGTCCATTGTCAACACAGACACAGCAGCCAGACAAGCAAAACCAGCGGAAGTCTTGTGCCGGACACATCTGGCATTAGTCTTCAGCTTTGGATCAGGCTGATCCTGCCCTTTTCTGAACTTTGATCTTCATTCCTTAGAGCCTGTAATCAGGATTGCTGAGTAGCACCTCAATTAGGATCAAAGGTCAAGATCCATCCCTTGCTCCTGATCAATGGAAGAGAATCAAACAGCTACAAACACATAACCTCCTTGGAGAGTTTCAAAGATCACTTCAAGTTCAGGAACTAAGGATAAAAGATGAGTGATCAGGATCAAAGCTCAGAGACAAGCATCAGTCATTAGGATCTAATGCCAGCAATCAGGATCAAATGTCAGCAATTTGGGTCAAAGGTCATATACAATGATAAGTGATTAGAATCAAAGCTCAGCAATCAGAATAAAAGCTCAGAGTCAAAGATGCATGATTAGGATCAAAGGTCAGATACAAAGATGAGTGATCAGAATCAAAGCTCAGCGATGAGGATAAAAACTCAGAGTCAAAGATGCATGATTAGGATCAAAGGTCAGGTACAAAGGTGAGTGATCAGAACTCAAAGTCAGAAATCAGGATCAAAGGTCATCAATCAGGATAAAAACTCAAAGTCAAAGTTGAGTGATTAGGATCAAAGGTCAGCAATCAGGATAAAAACTCAGAGTCAAAGATAAATGATTAGGATCAAAGGTCAGATACAACAGTGAGTGATCAGAACCTAAGGCCAGTAATCAGGATGAAAGGTCGGCAATCAGAATCAAATGTCAGCAGTCAGGACCAGAGCTCAGGGGCAGTGATGAGTGACTTGGATGAACAATGAGCAATCAGGATCAAGGTTCAGAGAGAAAGATAAAATGATCAGGATCAAAGAACAGCAATCAGAATCAAAGGTGAGCAATAAAAAAAAATCAAAGCTTTGTGATAACAGTTAATGAGTAAGGATAAAAGTTGAGTAATCTGGAACAAAGTTCATGATCATGATCACAGGTCAGCAATAAGAAATGAAGGTATGTGATCAGGATCAAAGGTCAATAATATGGATAAAGGAATGTTACAGAGAGATCAAAGGAATAACCCTTAACATCTGCTATTTCGAAAAAGTCATTACAGAGACCTGAGCAGTGTGAGATTTTATTTTTCAAATTTATTTGTTGCCATGGTAACCATTTGGGTTCTGAATAAATGAGCAATTAGGGTTTATATCAGCTTTTATATTGCAAGTAATTTGATCCTAACATGAAAATGAACATGAAATCATCAATGCAGATTTGTTACATATTATTTTTTTTTTTTTTACAGAATTTAAAAATGAAAAGAAGACTTGTAACCGTGGATCTGTTGGTGGAGCTGACGCTGAAATGTGTCACCGCCTGTTTGACACAGTCAGCGTCCTGTTGACGCCTGGCGACACCTTCTAAGCTGCATCCTGTATATTTTTTTTTTCCACTCTGAAGAGGAGCTTGTGTTTGACAGACGTGCCACTAAATCACCTGCAGGAGAGGGCGGTCCAGGATCAGTGACATCAGCAAACACACCACGCCCACAGTGTGCCACTGGAACAAACCTTCAACTATTTCTGCTGCATAATCCCACATACGCTCTGATTCAGCAGCATGTTTCACAGCTACACCTTACCCACACACGTGCGCGAAACATGAGTGAGTGCATGCAAACGGGAACGCGTTGAACTCTTGGTGATTTAACATAGATTATACTGTATCTAATGTTATGCATTTATAATGTCAGTTTGAGATGTAAAGACACTTCAAGACCACTTTTAAAGCTGCAAAATAGTTTTTTTTGTTGTTTTTTTTTGTTTACATATTACAGAAATCTGAATTAAAGCACAATTATAGGACTGATAGACTTTCAATCTGGAATTTATTATTCAATATGGATGCACATTTATGAGCCATCCAGCAGGTGGCAGTGTTCAGCGAACACCTGATATGTTTCTTGTGGATTCTGGCGCAACGTTCAAAACACAGATGTTTTAAAGGTTTCCAAATGTTCTGGAACAGTGTTTAGACTTTGAGATGACTAATTTCCATACAGACGAAAAGTTTTGTCTCATCCCGTTCACACATTTTACCCATAGTTTAATTTCACTTTGATTTTCCTGTTACGATGTTGTTGTTATGTTGTATATTTGCTGACGTAGTGGGCGTCATGCTTCTTTAGTTGGTTTCTACCTTAAATTTGTATACATAAATGTGAGTGTTACACCCAGCAGGGGGCAGACATCTCTATTGGTTATTACATAGGCTACATAAAGTTGCTTATTTGATGTATCTGGCTAATCAAGGTTCACCGGATTACAATAGGTTTGCCCTTTTCAAGTTGGAGATGTACAACATGAGATCAAATCAGGTGTAGGAGCATGTCCTGCCACCAAGAGTTGTTGTGTGCCCCACACGATGGAACCACCTTTCACCTCTCAAAAGTAATCATCTGTCTGGTACAGCCAGGGGAAATATGGGTGTGCCCTTGGCTTTTTCCAGCTGCTGGGGTCCTCAACCCTGAGGCACCTGCATGGCAGATGATGCACAGAGAAATGGGGGATATGGCCAAAATTTTGTAGCTGACATTCTCTCACAATGAAAGTAAAACTTCTCATCTGAGGCTCCTGAAGTAATGATCCATTGGATGCAAGTCATCCCAGTGGCACCCAAGAATCCTCCAAAGAGACCAAATACCAAAGACATCCAGTTGCCACCTTAGGCCATCGGTTTAGCATCCAAGTCTCACAACCATACAGTAAGACAGGAAGCACCAGGAGCCTACCGACTTGAACCTTTGTTGTCCTGCTAAGATATCTGCATCATCAAAGACTTCTGTGCAGCAACCTCACAACCCAACAAGATCAATCTCAAATGCCAAGGACCCAGCGACATGAATGTCACTGTCAAGAAAAGTGAATGTCTTTACAAGTTCAACACTTTCATGACATATCGACACACTTCTGGTGGCTTAGTCCAGACAATTATTGAAACCCTGGATGTTAGTCTTGACTCAGGACAATTGTAAACCCAGACACTGCGATCGGGGTAGCCAATGATTCCGTAATGAACATGGCATTGTTTGTAAAGTCAAGGTCAGTAAACCCTTCCATGGTAACAAAGGCACCTAAATCTCTTTTTCCATAACCCTACCCAACACTCAGTACAAGCAAGATGTACAAGACAACAAAACTTATTGATTTTTGAGTTATTACTTAAACAATCTGTCTGGGTTGGACTAACCCACCAACCCACTCCTCTACAATTTTGCTCCACTAGGCTGTTACCAGCACGGGGACTATATCAAGAACTACATCAAATTTGGACAGAATGGGCAAAGTAATTTATACTCAGAAACAAAAGTCCCATTTTTTTTCCCAACCTGTTCAAGTCATCCCGTGGGTGCATTTGGTAACTCAGCCTTCCTTATATACAAATCCATAAATACTGAGAGTGAAAATGACACAACGACTTGTGGCTCTAGTGGCTGCAGGCAGGCTTACATCAATACCTGTTGCTGTGCTTTTGTGGCTTTTAAAGGTTGCACAAGTGTTAACGTGTTGCTAGAGAGCGTTATCGCTGTTGAGACATACGTGGTGGCACGCCTGTCATGCCCTGACACAGGAGAGTGATTATACAACAAGTGCTGAGTGAGTGGAATGCAAAGGTCTCACGAGTCCCCAGAGCAATTAGGGACGGAGGCGCGGATCAGCTGGGAATTGAGTGTGTGCGTGTTTTGTGTGTGAGGCAGAGATTTGCTGGGACTCGAGAGCTCATTTGTAGCCAAAGAGGTAAACTGTGTGCAAAATGGTTCAAGTGAAGTCAAAGCATTAAGCGGGATGGGGAAAAAAAAACCCCAATTTACCCACCTACTAAAGTTTTATAAGACTCACTGAAGTGGATCATACCACCCTTTCCAGATAGGGTGGGAATAATCTTGAGGAGTTCAGGTATGAACAATGGGTACCATCTTCCACCACTTCTAATCCATATTGTCTCCCAGCAGTTTGATTTAAACAGTTATATCACCCAGTTGGATCTTTTTGTGACCAAGAGAAAGGTAATCTGTGACTACATATTCGTGCTACATAGTAGCCAGAAGACAAAGTTCCCGATTTACTGGTCAATCTCTGCTCCTATCTTCACCGATGGTCATAACCTGTGGGTAATGACAGAAAGAACAAGATCGATATATGCAGAGAAAATGAGGTTCCCCCCTCTGGTACCTGGGCTTACACTCAGGGACAGGCTGAGAAGCTTGAATGTCTGAACGGGACTTGAAGTAGAGTTGCTGCTTCTGAGGTAGTTTAGACATCTGGCGAGGATGCCACCTGGTTGTGTCCCGAGGGAGGTCTTCCAGGCATGTCCAACTGGGAGGAGGCCATGGGGTAGACCCAGAACATGTTGGAGGGGTTATATCTCCCAGCTGGCTTTGGAACTCCTCAGGATCCCCCAGGAAGAGTTAAAGGACTTGGTGGAGGGTTGGGAAGCGTGGGAGGGCTGCTTGTTCTACTGCCACCATGACCCGGACTCGGATAACTGGCAGAAAATGAAGGCATGACTGAATAGCAATCACAATTGCATCTTTAACGGCAATGGATACTGTCTAATTATAGACAAAGGGTGCTATCTGACAGCGACATCGTAAAAACGGTGCAGAGTAAAGTGCAAGTGTCATTGCTCGTTTATAACGGAGTACCTACCTTGTTTAAATAGTAAATGCACTTGCATTCATCTGTGTACCCGCGGGCGTGTTAGCCTACAATTGAGAAATGGTTATAGGTCTTGTTGGAGCATTGCCATCATGAGGCAGCAGAAAGTGGCCACTACAGACAAATCAAATAAATCTGCTTTGTGCCATAGTTTTACACTTGTTTTGTTCCTCCACAAGTTCTCAGATGGGGACCACCAAGACTTGGCTGGTCACAGTATGATCCATGAGCAATGGGGATGGTACATATCTGCTCCTGGTAGGATATGGAGGAGACTGGTTGGATGGAGATGGAGGAGGATGAGGTATTGTGAGAACAAGGCACTCAACTGCGTCACCTCAGGGAGCTTTGGTGGATGATTGCTACTCCCATAAATGATGGGCTTGCACAGTTTGACACTTTTTCACACAGATCAGTTCCCTGACCAGAAAATTTCTCACTGTTCACTTGTCATGTTTGACCATTCACATAGCAATGCTCAGGGTTCAAGCACACACTGCTCTTAAAGGCCATGACAAGCTGGTTTATTTCATGTTCTGCACAAAACACACCCATGATTAATTAACGGACAACACCTTTGTGCCCTGATCCTTACTTTAACTCAGATTATGCGCAGTGTAAACACCAGAGTACACAGAGGTAGTGCTGGACATGGTCCCTGTGCAGTTGCACCATGCGCTTCAGACAATGCACTGTGGGTAATCAAGATGGGGCTTTGATCAAACATCAACCGATTAAAAAAAGACCTCCTGCAATGTTGATTTGGAATTTTAACTGAGTTCATGGGGTTGAAATGAATGGTGATAATATATCATTAAAATATAGATAACACCCCAGCATAGCGCAAGTACATATTGTGCAGTCTTGGTCAGAGTGAACAGTTTGTATCTTACCGTGAATGGTGCTGCAGCCAGTAAGTTTCAGTGTGGACTTGTTCTTCTATTCATTTAGAAATTTAATTTGCATGTTCTCTGTTAGTTTTTTGAATGATTTAACAAATAAAAGGATTTTCTTTATCACCACCATAATTTTGTTCTGTAGGATTCACAAAAAGATTTTATGAAATTATATTTCCAAGATGATCAAAAGTTTCTATTTCGAGAAAAAATGTAAAATTTTGAACCACATGGGTAAAAGTTTGACAAGATGGAATAACATACAGCATGCTGTTCAAGAGTCAGAGAGTCAAAGGGCACTGCTACGCTACACAACATATACTAGTGTTAGTTTAATAGAACTGAAAGACAGCTGGAGCTGAAAGCTGAAAGTGCCAAAAATGTACAGAACATGAAAACAGAAAAATAGTGATGGATAAACACAGACGAGCAGAGATCCAGTTGGGAAGACCTCCAGATGCTGGATATCTGCTAGACACAGGTAAGACAACGCTCACAGATCTGCTATGTCAGTTGTAAATTTTACTTGGTTTCACAAAATGCGTACATCATGGGGAGTTTGGAGACTAACATTTTATCATAGGTTCATGAAAAGTATTTTTCTTTGATGTAAGCTGAAATTCTGTGTAGCCGCTTCAATAGAATGCAGCATGAACTTTGAACCTTGCGCACATGCCTCTTCCTTCAGGTCCTTCAGCCAACAAAATAAATGTTTTCTCAGCAATAAAATTAGCCGTAATTTTGTGGCATGTCAATAGTGCAGAGACATCAGCAGGACAGCTGGGTGGCAATAATAGGACAGAGAGATATGGAAGGTAACTGGGCAGCTGCACGAGACATCATTTGGAGAGTGGCCTGGAGACCTCAGCAGAGTTGACCCTCCATAGATATGGCAAAAGGGCAGCAGTAAGCACGAGGGTTCAGGAGGACGACCCAGTCCCCAACCCAGGATCCCTGCTGCCTCAGGAACGAGAGAAGTGTGCAGACCAATCAATCCCAAATATTTTGCTGATCAATATGTGCTTTAGATCGTCCATCTACCCCAGGGGTCTCCAACTCTGCTCCTGGAGAGCACCTGTCCTGCATATTTTCCATGTCTACCTGCTCCGGTCACACCTGGTCAATTAACATGGGTGTTTCCCAGCTCTTGATTGGCTGAGCACACCTGACTGAGTTAATTAGCCGTGGGTGGAGTAGACGGAGTTGTAAAACATGGTGGGCAGGTGCCCACCAGGAGCAGGGTTGGAAAGGCCTGATCTAGGCTTCCTGGTTGTTGAGATATGCAACAACAACAACAACAAAAAAGTGTTTTTCCTTGACCCATGAACGTTGACCAAACTACTCCAAAATCTAATCACCCTTAGATATCTATCCAAGTAGTATTCCAGCCAAGTTTGCTTCATCTGGGCTTCTCGGGTGATGAGATATACAAAAACTGTGTTTTTTGGTGACCGTCGCTGCTTTGTTGACCCGCTGGGCTCTGAAATATTTGAACTTCACCAGTGAGAATCCTGCATTTAAATTTCAATGACTTTGTGTTATCATGTATGACATCACTTTATAAATACATAAAGTTATTATGATGATGCTTTGAGGATAATTAGTCTGTGAGTGATTCCATAGAGTACAAAGTTAAAATGCTCGATCTGACAGGGGAAAAAAAAACTTTGGCCTGAGACAAATCATTGCTCGGCCGCCTTTGGCCTTTGAGGTAAAGCACGAACATTTATAACAACAACGCGCTGGAAAACTGTCACGCTTCACGGCTGATGGTGCAATCTGGAACAGCAATGTGTGTTGACTGCAATGGAAGGAAATGATAAAATATGCAGAATATACAATAAAGACGAGTTCAGAGATAGTGGAGGCTCGTATCTTTCTGGGCCAGTAATCAGTCATTGATTACTTTGCCACTGGTGGGAAAAAAAAAAGAAAAAAAAAGGCACGATTGATTCATAAACTGTCTGACAAGGTGAGCGTGTGTCTTTATGACTCCTGTCCGCCGTTAAATATTGACAGACATCAGCAGACACAATTGGCTGAGGTGTGACAAAAACCAGCGCAGAGAATCAATAACAGCGGCGTAACGCTGGACACTAATTCGGTCGGCACGCCTGTAGACGAACTTGCATTAATGTTTAAGCCATTCCTCAAACTTGCTTTGCGAAACAGTTTCCATTTTAGGATTAAGCGTGAAGCATAAAGGCCTGTTTTCTGATTAACCGTGGAGGCGAGAAGGTGACCCCCCCACATCCAGCACCCCGCGGCGCCGAGGCGGGACAAACGATCGATGAAGGCCTCCGTGGCATCGTCTTTGTCCTACACATGAAGTGCAAAATGAAGACTTTCATTTTTTTTTGTTCTGCAGCTCACACTTTGCACAGGTTCGTACCCCGACCTTGAAATCAATCATCGCGGTTGAGCGACGCAGTGACGTTGACGCCAGTCGAGGCACGAGTGGTAAATCCTGCTGAAGGATTCGTCGTGTGTTAGAAATTGCTCACTGGCGCGTGTGGGGTAAGCGCTCGGATTCTGAAGAAATAAAGACATTGTTTCCACATTAACTCCCAAAATGCTTAGCAGAGATGTTTTTCTGGTCGTGCTCTGGATTTCTGCTCCAGAAAAGGACAATAGCCTTCGGTCGCCAGTGTCAATGCTCAGTCACATGACTGACTTCGACAACAGGCTCACTAAGCGTCCAGTACTGGTATTGTGCTATCCCTACGAAAAAAACACTAATTCCCAAGGACAAATACTCATCGGCCATTTTATTAGGTACACCTGTTCAATTGCTTGTTAACACAAATAGCTAATCAGCCAATCACATGGCGCCAACTCAACGCATTTGCGTTGTGAAGGCGACTTGCTGAAGTTCAATCCGAGTACCGGAACAGGGAAGAAAGGGTGACTTTGAACGTGGCATGGCTGTTGGTGCCAGACGGGCTTGGTCTGAGTATTTCAGACACTGCTGATCGACTGGGGTTTTCACACGCAAACATCTCTAGGATATACAGAGAATGGGCAGACTGGTTGAATGGGCGACTGCACGACGATTTGCATTTTCCACATCGTCGCAACCTATTCCCGATTTGCAGTCATAAATATAAATGCTGATAGTGTCAAATTTACCTTCACTTTCAAATAAATGAAACACAATGCCTCTTCCATCCGTCCAAACCCAGTTACCATCAATGGAACAAAACAATTCCTTCGGGATAATAAAGTTCATCTTATTCTTATTCTCAAACATGCAATAACATAAGGTCTTCACCCTCGCTAGATCAAAACTCTTGTGCAAACTCGTGTTGTCCATCATAAAACGAGAACATGGTGCAGACAATGCCTTAAGAAAATACGGCAACGGAAACAACAACAGTGGACCCTTCATTCACTCAGACACCTCCACACGTGCACACACACACACACACATGGACGCTCTCCTCGTCTTTTCAGGTCAACCCAGTCAAGAGCACTCTGTGATAATGAGCTGCTCCACTTTCATGACAGATGGAAAATACACAGCACACTCTTCTCTGCTCCTCCTTCCCTTCTTCGCTCCTTTGCACGGTTTGTCCGACCAACTACCCGTTGCCCCAACACGGCATCGTATCAGATGTTCGGGACGAGCCAGCTCGAGGTGGAGCTGGGAGTTGAGGCAATGGAAAAAAAAAAATGCGTCACCCTCTTCATCAATATTTCAGCTTTACCTGGTGAAAGCTAACACCGGCTAACATATTCCATCAAGTCATTGGACGAGAGGATCAGATGCCTTGGCTTGACATGCCAACATTGTTACCCGTACAAATAATGACGCGAAGCTCGCTTCATTATACATGACTTCTTTACAGGGGAGGCATCTGACGGGATTGGAAAAGCAGAGGATGTTCAAGAGTACAATAATCAACAAGCAGGTCACAGCTGTTTTCAGCCGACACGCCAAGAGGCAAGTCCAAACGTAAGCACGAGCTCCTCCTGGTGCGCCAGGTTGGCACGAGATACAGATGCAAAGCATTTGATGGTCCTCAAGAGTGGAAGAGGCACCAATAAATATGTACGCTTAAGCCTCGTTTATTTGTTATTGGAAAAAAGTGACATGGAAAATATATTGGAAGCACAGCACTGATGGGCATTCTGTATTCCGCCATCTTCACCGTCATCGATTATTTTGTTTGAGCAACCAACCAATGTACTGGTGCTGGTCATAAAGTTAGAATATCATGAAAAAAGTTGATTTATTTCAGCAATTCCATTCAAAAAGTGAAACATGTATATTCTATTCATTCATTACACACAGAATGATATAGTCAAATGTTTATTTCTTTTAATTTTGATGAGTATAACTGACAGCTAAAGAAAACCCCA
>CABFOU010202906.1:0-10993 GCA_900660325.1 Opsanus beta
GGCCAGGGTGTGATGAACAAATAACTGACGAGGGGCATGACGTGGACCGGAATCAAAACATGACATGGAGTGACGAGGACAACAGTGAGTGGCAAACGTGACATGAGGGACATAACATGACGTGGACAACAGTGAGTGGATAAACGTGACATGGGGAACATAAGACGTGGGGAACATGACATGACGTGGAAATGAATCAATACATGACATAGACATGAACTTGGAAAGCATGACATGGATAATATAACAAGAATTAAAAGACATGGAACAGAGATGTGGGCATGGGTAAAACTAAGGCATGGATAACTAAAGCATGGAAGGAAGACATGAGGAAAGACTAGGAACTAACATTAAAGGGGACAGGACAGGGACGGATCCTGACAAAGATAATTAAAAAAAATAATAAATAAAAAAACAGCTGGACAGATTTTCACTAAACTTGGGGGAATATTACTTGGACAGATTTCTTAAGTCGATTTCCTTTTAGAAAGGATCGGACAAAAGTCAAGATCAACAAAAATATGGTGTGAAAAACATATTTTCTGCTATATCTCTATAACCAATAGGGCTAGAGAGGTGATCTAGAATTTATATTGATCAGCAAAATATTTCTGAGTTATTGGTAACATGAGTAATCGTCACTGAATATATCCAGTGTGCAGAGGTTGCAGGATTTGCATCAGCCATCTGATGCCTTTTGTTAGACTTTACTTTGGCATATGCTTTTTTATTTATTTATTTTCTTCAGGATAATTTGGTTAAAAATACTTGCAGGACCTAAAGGGTTAAGCTTAGTTGTTTTGATTTAATTTAGTCCCGTTGACAAACACATAAACAAAGAGATGGGGATGAAAATATTGTCTCCTTGATGTAGGTAATAAATATGTATTTTTGCTTTCATCCAAGTGAATTAGTCACATTGACTTGTATACTGCAAGCACTTTGGGGTTCAGTGTGTTGCTCATGAATGCATCAGAAAGCAGACACGAGTAACTGGGTTTTAATCCCCGAACCCGTCAGCTAATGAACATCCCGCTCTTCCCACTGATGATAACTGCCCCCATTAAGTTGAATTATACTCAGTGAATAGTTCTTCACATGCTGAAGCTGCTCGACTGATTTCAGGGATTCAGTCATCGGCAGTTTGGAAAGCAATTAACATCTCATTTTCATTGCCAGAATCCATAATGATAAACATCCTGTGAGGTCTGCATACAAGATGCCTGGCCTAAAATCCACAATACAGATGAATAACGTGATTCAATAATGTCCAATCCACACAGTAAATGGAATAATATTTTCTTCTGAGTGCTACAGTGATACCAGAGCTGGACTATCACTGACTGGGTTTGTCTCACTCTAAGACACATTTGTGCCCGAGGTGAGATATTGGTTTACCCCTCTTCACCTATTAAGCCCATGATACAGTTGGCAATTACGATTCACTTAAAGTGAACATGGGATCACCTCTAATACCTTAAAAACAAAGTCACTCTCTGTTTAATGAACATAATAAATCTCACAGTTATGTATTAGCCTATACATGTCAGTTATTGGTTTTTATGGGGTTTTTTTTTCAGGAAGTCTGATCGTGAAATTTAACCACAACACAAATCTTAACGCAACATAAAATATACTTAATAAGCTCACATTATTTCTGCAGATTATGCTGCAGTGAAAAATACAAAAAGGTCAATGAGGAGTTAACATTTTATAACATTCAGTGAGGCATAAATTCAAGTAATTTGTCTGTAAAGGCTCACAGCTTTGCAGGTTTTTTTTTTTTCCCCAAAAATTGAGCTATGACCTCAACTAAAGATACAGTGGAAAGGCAGAGTCTGTTCTCCAACATTTGTCCAATTTGTAGCCCAAGTGTTCATGTACACAATAAATGGTATTCTCTCAGATTAAAGGAACCTATAATGAGGACAAATTGTATTGCATTGGGTGAACTTTGATGCAACCGATTGATCAAAAGAGCAGATTTTTTTTTCTTCTTCTATGTAAAATACCATAGATGTGTCTGCTACCTGCTGGACAGTTGGTGAAAGTGCCTGCCTTCATGTAATTGTCAGCTAACAAGTTATGGATGCTGGAACTATGATCGAAATTTATAAACAGCGGTGGTTGAAACTCTGATGTCCCTTTTTCTGCCTCCCCAACACTTGGCGTGCCATATGCTTGTCACTCTGCTCCACCCACCTAACAAGTTGGCAACCACAGGGAGAAACATGATGCCCTAAATGTAGCCTGGTAACTCAGGCCCATAATTCACTTCACAAATTAATTCCCTTTGCCAACGGGTCTGGTTCCCCCTCCCATTCCCTGCTGTCTCAATCGCAACCATTTATCTCCTTTGGGCCGGGCTTTATGCGATGACTCATTGAAGAGCGTCGACATCGGCAGGTCTTTCGGAAACCTTTATTTTTTATTTATTTTTTGCTGCATGCTCTGTTCAAAAATGTTTTGTTGACTGACTAAAAATGCCATGAACCTTCAGGGTTTTATGGCAAATCTGATCTACTCCACTGCGCTGTAGTAACTCCAAACACTGCTCTGGAATACTTTGAAAGCTGTTTCAAACATTACTCTGCATCCAAATCAAAAGGAAGAAGCGTCAGGAAGCTGTGCTAAAAGGGGCAATACATCAACAACTAATTCGAAACAAATGCTTCCAAAAAGTTCCAGCAGATTTGGTGCTGAAACGAAACAGAAGTGAGTGATCTTGGATCGTGCTGTTTTTGAATTTCACATTTAAAGGCTTCAGTCAGTGCAAGGCCTGTGCGCACACCAGCACATACGAGGGGCGATTGAGATGTTTTGAGCCTGACCCGGAAAACGTAGGGCATGGTTCTCCACCTTTTGCATTCTGAGAAACCAACATTTGTCGAGACTGTGTGGTTTTGACTCACTGGGTGCAATGTTGAGAAATATTTGTCACTCAGATTGCAAAAGATGGAGAACCACGCCCTACGTTTTCTGGGTCAGACTCAAAACTTCTCAATCACCCCTCGTATATTGGTTGTTGGTCTAGAACTCATAGTTAAATACTTATGGTTGCACTGTTTCCATTTTGACCATTATTGTCTGACACAACCTGAGACAGCAAATTAATTTTTCAAAACAAATCTCTTGTTTGGCATCAGTCCAGATGGGGATGACCTAGCCTGGTATCTTGGTCCCTTCCAGGAGATTTGCTGCCATTCCTTAGTGTGGAGGCTTTCGGGTGGTTCTAGTAGGCTAGGCTAAAGTGGATTCCGTTGACTCAGGTAGCCAACACATATCGTGGATTAATCTAAATTTGGATTGTTGTCCAAAAAGACGAGCAGTTGCATATAACATGACGCGTACCTGTTGTACAGCTTTGGAGGTTGGCAGCACATGTTCACATACAGCCTCCACTCCTCATCTCATTCCTCTGTCGTGACTACATCTCATCAGGGGTGTGTCTTCCTGGAAACAATCAAATCTTGTGAGGCTGATCTTTAGCTAATTTATTTGTCCTGCCAGCAGGGAGTAGGCTGATGTACTGAACTCGGCAATGAAGGAGTTTCAGCTGTGTGTCAAAACAAGGTACTGCTGGGAGTGACTTCACTGTGAGTCAGGCCTCCCTCCTTCCCTCAGTCTGCTTTATATCCTCTTCTTACTAAGTCCAAGTGCTCATATATAACAAAATGCCATCTGCTGTGAGTGTGATTTATGAGCATGGATACTAAAGAGTTAACTTGAAATAACAAATGCATCGTTATGATAAACAATGTAGTACTCACACCCGGAGGTGGCATAATGCAGTAATCTGGGCATAAGTTATTAATCTTCCCTATGCTGTGTTTGAAGACGTAAGCACTTTTCTCTCTCGTTTCTTTCCGCAGGAACTTCCAAAACAGAAAAGTCTATTCATATCCCTGATATCAATGTATCACAGTCATGATCTCATCAAAGAAACATGAGTTGGTCGCATTAGGTCGGGGCACTAATTCCAGCACCGCTCTCTTCCCCGTGCACTAAAATTTCATATTTCATGAAATGGACTGTCCTGTCATTGCACCTTTTTACCTTGGTGAAATGGATCGTTCTCTTTCAGCACACCTCTGATGCCAGAAATGGGAAAACGTCCAAATGGGGTGATTTGCATCCACTCGTTGGATGTTTTTCTGTTGGTTGTGGTTGGGGTTGGGTTCTGATTGGTAATTTCATTTTTTTGATAGCGCTCCAGGCTGAGTTTAATTAATATCTCATCTTTTCTCCGCCCTGTGCCTTTGTTAGTAACAAGTGAAAACAAATGCCAATTATTCAGTTTGACAAAAATCTGAGCTTTGTTTCTTTGATTTTCATTATGAGCCTGTCTAAGTCAGTTCCATCACAACTAATGATGTGAACCCAAAAACACTGAGACTGGGCTGGGTGAAGCTAAGATCAGGGTCTGTATTTATAAGGTCTGTGACCTACACTTAGGAATACTCGATAGTCCTGCTTTGCCAAAAGTAGATATTTATCACCCGTCTCCTATGTATATCCAGGAAAGTGTAGGAGTAACCTTTAAGTGCAGCTCTCAAGGATTTATTTTTTACCTCTGCAGCTGCCACAAACAACAGATTGACTTCACGTGATCAATCATGCAAGCCAACCAGAGACAAGAATCTTGATCTTCTGCCCCACTGATAACTTTCATACTAATAATTTGCCCTAACAAGTTCTTTAGAACAGGCAATTCAGCAAAACTAATTGTTGACCTGGTCCAGGAGCATTTGTCCTGGATGATGGCTAATATCCAGGCTTTTAGTGACTTCCTGGACTCAATCATCAGAAGTTTTATCTGTATGCAGTGAAAGTGCTAAACTTGTTGAGCACTTGTTGAATTCACATTTCTCTGAAGTGATGTTCATGTCTCTGGGACCTCAGTTTTTAAGATCATGAGGGCACCTGGCAAAAGCTTATGGAGTCTTTGCAGGAGAACGAAGGTCCAGGTCTTGAGAATCCTGGTGCTTCATGTCTTTTGTGTATGGTTGTTTGGATGATCCTTGGGTACCCCTGTAATGACTTTGTGCCAGCTGAGCAGTGACTTACAGAGATTCAGATGAGGAGTATCACTTGGATAGTGAGGGAACGTCAGCTACCACGTTTTGGACATGTGGCACATTTCTGGGCATGATTCATCCTGCAGGTGCCTCAGTGTTGAGGATCCCATTATTTGAAAAAGACAAATGGGGCACCCACAGTCGGAACAAGAAGTCCAGTTGCCTCAACTAAACTTTAGGAGACTTCTGATCTTTGCCTGGATGTCTGAGAACTGACAGTTACTCCAAAATCTAATCACCTCCAGATATTTGTCCTAGTCATATTCCCAATAAGTTTGAAGGAAATCTACCCAGCTGTTTTTGATTTATCTTGTCCACAGATACACCAGTGAAAACAATACCCTGCTTGCCGCTTACCGCTTGCCAACCCACAGGGTAAAAAACAATGAAACAAATTAAAAAGCCACAAATATCGTTATCAATTACTTGTGTCGCTGTCTTCACACGCATGTCGCACCACGCCAGAAGAAGAGCAAATACAACATGATCAAAGTACCATAGCTAAAATGTGACCCCCGTCTGTCAAGCACTTGATTTTATCGTGATGATTCTTTCTTCACCAGACGTGTGCAGGTGGGTGGAAGAGCTCATAGTGACTGACTCAGTCTGTGGGAAGCTTTTCGTGAAACTGTTTTTGTTTATCCAGAAGGACACTTTAAGCTTGTGAATATGAAAACCTAATGTGCAACAGTGCTTCCCAACCCAGAAGATTTGGATTTGCAATGCACTGTAATAAGTTACAATGAACAACATATTTTCATGGCGTGTTTCACAGGATACAGGAGAAGTCAGCCCGATGCAGACTTGGCCCCAAGTGTGAACTGGGCCGGGGCTAACCCTACCCCCTAACCCAACCCTAACCCTAAACCGGGCAGAGTTCTCCTGGAGGCCGAGTTCTCTTGTTACCGTTTCATATCATGTGATATTGAAAGTTAAGCGCTACATTTTGTGCATATTCTTATGAATTCCCAGTGCATGTGCAGCGCACGTGTTGCTCAAAACCATCATGAGGAAAAGATGATTTACTAATCTGCCATATTGGTGTCAGTGTATCACTGCCACTGTGGGCTACTTACAAAATCTGCACAAAAAATGTGTACAAATATGTGCAAAAAAAAAATTTTTGCAACATTTTTTTAGTATGCTTTAGTATGAACTAAATATTATCGGCCTCACTCGGTAAGTCTGTAAAATCTACTGAATAGTCGCCACTGAAATTTTGGGTTCTGATAGATATAGGTGAGAATCAGTGCACCTCTTATTTTGGGACTGTGTTAGTATCTGTTAACATGCACAGTGACTAAAGTAAGATAAACACAAACGAGTCTGTCAAGGTGCTTCAGAAGCCTTTTTGCTCATTGCAGGATCTTGGTGGCTACTAAGGCCGTAGTTGCTTGTAATAAGAATATCTTGTCCCTGAAGATCCCATCAGAGTGTTGCGTTGTACGCTTTGCTCAGTTTTTTTTTTTCTTTCTTCTATTCATCCCTAAAATTATGATAAAAATGCACCATTTGGTACCTCATTTTCAAAACATTTTCCTAGGGGAGGCCCCCTGGGCCCCCACCTGTGGGAGGGGACACCCCTACCACACCCTCCCCATTAACACTCCCAATCCATCGACAGTTTCACGTTTTTGACTTCACCCTTCTTACGTGTCTGATATGATGCTGCATTAGGAAAAGAGCAGCAGTGGTTATTAGTGAGTGAAATATAATCTTGTGCTGTTTCCTTAGCTGTTGCCTCCTTGTTTTACCTTAAACTCTAGGACACGATTGCAGAAGGGTTTCTAAAAAAAGGTAGATGGTGAACATCATATGATTTGGCCATAAAAAAAAAAGTTTCAGTCAGAAGATTTTTTTATTTTTTTGCATTAATCCTTGATTAAAACTGGAGGAATTTTGGTTTTATTTCAGTGTAAGTTATAGAATACCAAATTTCAGTTTGGTTACAAAGGTGGTAAAGCAAATGAAGGCAGGAAAGCTACAGGGATCTGTGGTATCGGGGAGATGAGGTTGTCCTCGTTAGACTCCTAAATTGAGTCCGATTTGTTTCCTGGGAGGAGACACTGAAATAGAGTTTGCAGGCTGATCAGAAGGGTATAGTTGGGTCTGGAACTAGGTAACTGTTTCAGCCCGTATGAATAAACTTTTTTGTCAGTGGCAGATTTCTGAGGTAAACAGTGGCGGCGTCGAGCGGCAGGTCTGGGCACAGAGTAAGTGTTGGGCCGAGAAAATATTCAAAAATCACACGAGAAATATATCAAAAACGAAGTGAACCTGTGTCTGAACGCCATCATGGTAAATGATCGGGTGAGAAACCAGAGTAGATAAATTCTTTCTGATGCACTGATGACGAACAGGTGCGCTGAGTGATTGACATGCAGCTGATCAGATGAAGTCTGAGGAACACACCCACAGCATCTGCGGCACAGAAAGACAGACAGTGGAGACAACAGAGACACAGGGAAAAAAGACAAAAGAAACAAGAGGAAAAAAGACGCTGCTCATTTTCATTTACATAACATTGCTGCGATTAGACTTGTCCCGTCTGTGGCTGGTGCTGAGACATTCATTCATGCTTTTGTGTCTTCCAGAATTGATTATTGTGGCATATTATTTTTAGGTTTACAAAAGTATGAGATGTCTGCAGATTGCTGAAAATACGGCTACTCGAGTTTTGACTAGGACCAGGATGTTTAATCACATTACCCCAGTGGTAGCTTCTCTCCATTAGCTGTCTGATAAGATAAGATGTTCTTTTATTTGTCCCATTTAGGGAGTTTTGCAGTGTCACAGCATCAGTGGTAATAGTAACTGTGGAACAGTAGCACAGAGTAAAACGTGCAAAGAGAAGGCAGGAAAAATACGTTAGTTATGGGAAATCAAGAGAGTGAAAAATAGAGAAAAGATTCCATACATTGCAAGTAGAATATAAATATAATATATGCAGTGTGCACACAGTGAAGCATATTTAACAAAGGCAGTGCACAATCTGTTGACCTGGGATACACATAAGTAAATATATACACTTACTTGGAGCAGTGCAGATTGTACAGTCCAACAGCAGCAGGAAGGAATGACCTGTGATACCTGTCCTAAAGACATTTCAATTAAATCAGTCTGTCATTGAAGGAGCTTCCCAGTACTGTGAAGGTGTCCTGTAATGGGTGAGACTGGTTCTCCAGTTCATCTGAGGATGGATTTATATGTTTTGTTATAAGATCCTCCGTGACTAACGTGCACGCATTCTGCTTTATGTGCACCTGATCCTGTGAGATCTCAAAAGTGAAGCAGAATAGGTCCTCACTTGGCTGGGAAACCACGTGCGAACATCAGGGGTTGTGTGTGTTTCTCCACGTCGAACTGGAGTTGCATCTGGAAAGGAATCTGGTGTAAAACGTGCCAAATTCCAATGCAGATCTGCACTGGATCCACTGGGGCCACCCTGGAGAGCAGCAACCGCAACATGCTCTGTGGTTGCATAGTATCTTTTGTGATTGAGTTGGGTCAGCCCTATGTGCCAGAATGCACCCCACGATCGCGGCTGCAGCCTGCTGTTTGTGCCGAAGGTTAGGAAAGAAAAAAAACGGCAGGTTGGAGGGAATTTTTCAGCCCCCACTAATAATAATTTACTAACTGAAATTTATCAGGTTATGTCGAATGTAATTCGAGAAGTGGTGCAAATTATCATTGCTGATTGAACTAGTTCACAATAGAAGCAGGAAGGTATTAACTAGATTATCATGGTTGCATGATTGAATTACTGTATTTTCCGGAGTATAAATCGCTCCGGAGTACAAGTTGCACCTGTTTTAAAAAAATGCCTGTTGAAGAGGAAAAACCCATATATAAGTCGCACCGGAGTATAAGTCACACCTTCTTTACATATTATCAGCTCTTTAATTTGGGATTTTTGTGCATTATTGTAGTGTAATTTTTATTATTGGCTATTATTCTTTTATTACTAGAGATTATTAGTGTTTTGATTCCGAGGAAAGTCCTGGCAAAGGTGGTGGCCAAGTGGTTAGTGTGCTTGGTTTCAGTGCAGAAAGTCCCCAGCTCAAACCTCACCCCTGCCACATTTCTTCATGTGATGTGGAGTTCCGTCAGGAAGGGCATCTGGCGTAAAACTTGTGCCAATTCAACATGCAGATCCGCCTCGGATCTACTGTGGCGACCCCGAGTGAAAACAAGGGAGCAGCCGAAGGGACTTACTTTTTGTTCCTAGGAAAGTCCTATATAAATAGTCATAATTATTATTAATAAATACTCTGCACTTTTTCAGTATATAAGTTGCACTGCAGTTTAAGTCACAAGACCTCCCAAACTAGTAAAAAAATAAATAAAAAATGCAACTTATATACGGTACTGTAAGTAAGACTGTAATACAAGACTAGGAAAGGATCCCTCTTCCGGAATTCTCTTGAGATGCTGAACATGCAAAAATCAGCCACTGGAGGTTATCCAGTTTGAAGGAGGCTGGACAGCAGAATTTAGTGCCGATGCTCTATATTTAGAGGTAAAGTGGGGGAGGAAAACTGACATTTTCTTGTTTTCCAGAACAGGATGGCAGAGGCCTGTCATTCAGGCCTCACCTGAGTCAACCCTTCTAACCCAAGAGCTGTTTTCACTCCAAACTAGACATTTCCTTCCCACCCTCTCACGTCCAGGTCTGGGTCAATAAACACAGACCTAATTCACTTTTTCTTTACTCCCGTCTGCCGTTTGACAAGTGTTCTGTCAACTTGGGTGCTCAAGAATTGTGGATACCCATGTTAGTAGACCATCTGTTTCCTAATTTTCATTGAATATGGGATTGTTAACTGAGAATAAACAGTTTGTTTTTCTCTGTTGATCCCACTCTACCTGTCTTGAGTGTCAAACCCTGAAGCATTTTTCTCTGTGTGTTTTTTTTGTTTAGGTTAATTGCTACTACCACGGTGAGGTGGAGAGTCGTGCCAACTCCGATGTCAGCCTCAGCACCTGTGCTGGGATTAAGTAAGTCTTTCAGACATTCACTCTGTATGTCTTTTTTTGAATTTTCCAATGATATTTCTTTCTGCCCATACTTGCTGACCTGATCTGACCCTTCTTACCTAATGTTGCATTTCCAAGGATTGGGGATGACATGAAATTAAATCTCCTCTCAAACAGAAGCCGTGTGCGTTGGAACCATTGCGGTGCTATACTCGCCGCCAATACCGGTGACTGACGGCGTGTTTGCAGTGTGTGCCTGCTGCGTGTGTGCAATGTTCAGTGGCGTTTAACGTAACGTGTAAAACCTGGCCATCGTCTGCTGCTTCCTGGCCAGTGTTTTATCAACTTTGTCTGCCCCCTCCCCCGCCCCGTTTTATCATGGAGATGAAGTTTCTGAACAATCTGGTCCTTTTCAGCCCGTCACACGGATGCCGTTTGCGTGACAGATAAGGGGTGATCGCGTGACAAGTGAAGGCGAGTGGTGAGTGTTTTGAACTTAACAGTGTGGTGAGTGCCTGTAACCATGCGGCACTGTCTGTATGAAGGGGGCTTAAGGGATTATGAAACTGTCGCTGGGTTTGAAAACAATTCAGAAAACTACTGTAATTTCTGATATACTCTATTTTAGTATTTATGTAGGGAGGTGATGGTCTAGTAGTTAATCATCAGAGCCCTAATGATATGCTCCTATGTCCTTGTCAACTTTAGATCTTTTAATAGATAATATTTTTAGACAGTCCATCCATCCATTTTCTTCCGCTTATCCGGAGTTGGGTCGAGGGGGCAGCAGCCTGAGCAGGCCCGCCCAGACTTCCCGATCCACACACACCTCCTCCAGCCTTCCATGGGGGATCCCGAGGCGTTCCCAGGTCAGCCGAGAGACATAGTCTCTCCAGCGTGTCCTGGGTCTTCCCCGGGGCCTCCTCCCAATGGGACAT
>CABFOU010204009.1:0-11759 GCA_900660325.1 Opsanus beta
GGCAACGCTAAACTGAGAGGTGGTGTGCACCTTGACAAGTTTTGAGGTAAGTCAGTGACTTGCCTCAAAACTTGTTTAAATTGCATGTAAAAATATTTTGATCTTTGAAAATCGGTAAGGTGAAGGGTTTTAGTCATGCTAACGCTCCCCTGAAGCATTTACTGAAAATAAAGTCTGAAGTACCTAAATGACATGGTTAGATGGTGAGGAACTTCTAGGCATGTGAGAGGCAAATAAAGAAAAATGCTTAAAATGGTGGGTGGTTAAGAGGGCTGTAGTTGGGGGGTCTGGGGGCAAAGCCCCCCGGAAGCTGAAGGGTTTTAGCTATGCTAATGCTCCCCAAACCATTTACTGAAAAAAAAGTCTGAAGGACCTAAATAACATGGTGAGATGGTTTGGAGCTTTGCCTATTCATGTCGGCGACATATACATATTATACATATACAAGCCTTGCAAGTATTTAAAATTCACAGCATATGCACATGTGGGCAGGCTGAATATCTAGTGGATCAGAATCACCTGATGCTTGGGACTCTGAGCTGCTGGGATCTGCCAATCCAGAAACCGTGTCCTCGTCCTCCTTCAGCTCAAAGCCCATCCTCTTTACTGTGTCAATGCTGCCTCGGCACTCACCAAGCAGTCGCATCTTCAGAACAGAATTATATTATGTTAGAGTTGTTATTTATTCTAATACAACCTATTTATATGGAACGCATTTGAGGACTGGGGTGGACACACATCTCAAACATTTGACAAAAATGTGCGTAACTGGATCATCATATTAGCTGAAATGTTTGGCATCCCAGATGTGGGTCAGTAATAGAAACAAATTATTACTAAAATATCCTTTATCTGTTCAGTCTTTATATTTAAACTGTATTGGCAAACAAAATTAACACTTCATATATAGTTCAGACTGAAAGACGTCTTCTGGTCTGCATTGTTCATTTAGGACATACATATCCCATGTACGTGGTATCCAGCTCTGTGCTTGTGGGAGTGCGGCTGCGGCTACTGTCCATCTGATGCAAGTGGAAATGGCTGGAGTCCAGAGCGTGAATATTTGAGTCCGTAGACGGAACCTCCCCTGCTGACAGAACATCTAGTGGTCAACTTTACTGAATGTGATCTCACTTATTATTTGAAATATGTCGCACAGCTCAAGGACAGGTAACAGCCCCACCAAGCAGAGAAACACAATATGGATTATGAATGACTGCAACAAGAAAGGCTTGGGAATGCAGATTGGTTGTCTACACCACTTCTCTGTGAACATTGTCAACTTTTCTTTAAAAAAAATTCCAGATTTTTTTTTTTTTTTTAATTTGAAAAGCATATGCTTCTGCACAAACCTATGAAATATGCTGCTTTCAACAAATCTGCAATCCTTTTACAAATAATTTGATTAATGTCTCAACAGATTATTGTTATTGCAGAGAATTCAGACTTCATCATTTCGACAAATGACATGCTTTTCTGGAACACAACATAAAAAATCAACTAGGTTAGCTACACAGCAAGCTACGTCAAACAAATGTAAGAAAGCTAATTAATAAAAAGGCTTGGGTTGAATTCCATTTCACTTCTGGTAAATTAGAGGCCGATGCAAAAATAGGGAATTGAAAAGATAAAAAATGGAATTGACCCACTGTTAGAAAGTGTTGCTATTGGTTAAAATGTGTGCCCAAAATGTATGTAAGAGAGGAAATCAACACAAATCCAAGTCCAAACAGGTGAATACACTATAAGTGTTTAATCACTCAGCACGTGACTGTTATTTTTGGCCCCATACACTTGTGGCATGCTGGGGACTGCTGTTGCCTACCAGTGGTGGACATCAGTGATTGTTCTGTAAGTTTAACATAGGCTTCAGGGCTCTCAGGGATCACTACATCTGGAAAAAACATTACACAGTACATATATTCAGCAACAATACACTCTGTACAATCATTAGACCTGGAATTGACTGTTTCTTTTTTTTGTTTGTTTTAGCTATCTTGCTGCACCAGTTGCATGGAATTTCCTCCATAGGTACCATTTGAAGGATATAAGATTTTATTGACTTTTTTGTTTGTTTAAAATTTTAAGCTACAAGGTGTGTCAGAAAAGTAACAGGAAGTGTGCTGTGTGAGCTATGAGTGGGGTAGGGATTAGCAGGTTGCGTCACCGTGAGATGTAATATCTGGGGAGTATATAACTACAATCTCAGCTCTCTGTGCCATTGCATTTTTTTCACGCGCTTTTGTCAATAGCTCCTAAATTTTAGGCTGTCAAGCGATGGGCACAGAGCAACAAACCAACCTGAAGTTTCTGGTCCAGCTGGGGAAAACTCCATCAGATGCACTCAGGACTACTCTGCCCTCAGATTGTAAAGAGCAGTATGTGCCATTGACTCTGCATTGCAGTTACTGCTCTTTACAATCTGAGGGCAGTACTGAAGCAAGTGTACTGAGATGAGACAATGTTGTGTTTCCAAGTTTTAGAGTGGCACAAGAGGTTCAAAGAGGACGTAAGGATGTGGAAGACGATCCCACGAGCGGAAGGCCTTCAATGAGCAGGACTGAGGCCAATGTTGAGCACATGAGGCAGGTGGTGCGGGGCGATCGTTGGCTGCCCAGCTCACTGACTGATCGCAAGTGAGCTGGGCATGAACCACAACAGCATCTGAAATATTATCACCAAAGATTTGAGCATGTGGAAGATCTGCTCGAAGATGGTGCCGAAGCTGCTGAGCGATTACCAGAAGAAGCAGCACATGTAGTTGTGTCAAGACATCCTGAAGCATCATGAAACCAAACCAGACTTGCTGGGGAGAGTCATCACCGGTGATGAGTCATGGATCTTTAAGTATGACCCGGAGACCAAGCACCAGAACCTTTAGTGGAAGACTCCGGAGTCGCCGAGGCTAAAGAAAGCAAGACAGTCGAAGTCCAAAGTCAAACTCATGTTGATCGCGTTGTTCAATGTGAGGTGCGTCGTCCACATAGAGTTCTTGCCACAGGGCCAGATGATGAACCAGCATGTCTACAAAGAGATCCTGGGGCCTTTGCTTCGTTCGGTGCGCAAGAAGAGGCAAGAGTTGTGGCAGGACAACTCACAACGCCCTGAGCATCTGGCAGTCCCTTGCCAAGAAGAACATCACCATGCTGGAGCAACCTCCCTACTCACCCACCCTAGCTCCATGTGATTTTTTTCCTTTTCCCCAAGCTCAAGGGGGTCATCAAGGGGACTCGTTTTCCGGATGTAGAAACCACCAAGAGGGCCGTGACGACGGAGCTGCAGAGAATCCCGGGAGAATCCTTCCAGGAATGCATGGAGGCATGGCGGAGAAGGATGGGATAGTGCGTTAGACTCGGGAGGGATTATTTTGAAGGGAGAAAAATGTAGTTTGCAGTCTGGATTTGACATAAATTTTTGTTTGTTTTTTGACACACCTCGTACATTATATTTTTCGTGGTAACCCACCTCCACGTACATGCCTGAAACAAAAAAACAAAAAAAGATTCACAGCTGAGAGAAAGTCACTGGATGAGCATTTGATGCGGAAAATCTTTACTTTCTTCTTGTCAGCATTTACTTTTATAAGAGCCTTTTTTAAGAGTGACATAATCATAAATCACAGAGACTGTGTGTGTGGAACCTGACCTGACAAAGCTGAGGAAGGCTGCTGAATTAAGTCTCCTTCCTCACTCTGCTGCTCCCTCAGTGCCCTGCTGGCGCTCTCCAGACCACGGCTGAGGTCGTAGTCATGGTCCCACTCAAGGGGAATAGAATCCACGCTGGCTGGGGTGTCCCTGCCTGAGCGCTCATTCCGGAGCTGGGCTGCCAGAGAGGCTGAGCGGCTGGAAGAGGGCAGAGGCGAGAGGAAGCCATCTCCCAACCGCTCACTCCATGGAAGGCTGGACAAATCACCAGGTTCATCCAGCTCCAGCTCACGGTCTGAGAATGACACTTCAGTGTCATCATCTGCAAGCTGGAGAAAGACAACGAATAAAGCCATGAATACTAGTGTGGACCATTGTGGATTAATAGAAATTAATAGAAATGGTAATAAACATATATAAAATACTGCCCACTCTCTTCATTTCTCTTACAGGAAGACGAATGAGCTTTTTGTAGTAGCGTTCCACTCGTCCAAACACCTCCTGACAGTAGCGCTGCAGTTCTTCCAGCTCCTCCTCGATGACAGTCGCATCCAGAGGCTCGCTCTTCTCTATCAGTGCCTCACCCTGCTGGAAGATGTGCTCGATCTTGGCGGAAGTCAAAGAGATCTCCTGTTGGAATGACTGAGAAACGAGCAGAATTAAACAAGCCCTCATCGATTCTGTTTTTGAGTCTTCTTACAAGTATATAAAGAGACTGGGTTCAATGGCTTCTAAAATTAGGGTACTGTAGGTTTTCAAGCATGAGTAAGTAACCTGGACTGAGTTGACAATTTTATGTTACTTAATCTGAAATAGAAGTAAAACAACAATAACAAAAAAGTTTCTTTTATGTGGCTGTGCATAACAATTATGTGTCAAAAATGACATGTATCTATGACTCAATACACACACGCACACACACACACAGAGCAATGTATGTTTTGCAAATACTTCTCAAACCATATTGACTCCATGCAAAGATAAAACATGATGGTCAAAAAAAAAAAGGGTCACTCCTACCCTGAGTTGTTTGATTTTGGCGTGAATGTCACACTCAGAGAAGTGTTCGATATTGGTCAGCTGCAGGTCCATCTCTGTCAGCCACACCAAGATGCCATCTCTGGCCGTCTCAAAGTCCTCTCTCTGACTAATAAAGTGCTGCGTCATTTCAAGAAGAGATAGTGTTGGTGCATGTACTGTAATCATATACACTGTGTACAAGGTATACACAAACACCAGCGTTAGGTCTAACATTAAACAGATTTTTTTTAAATGCATCTATAAATTTACATTTTAGATTTGAAAAGTAATGAATGTGATTTTTCTTTTTTTAACATAATATTGTACCTTGAGTCTGCGGAGGATGGATGCCACCCTCTTCTGCAAGTTATCCCATCGCTGATTGGCATTTAGGGCCATCTCCCTCAGACGACAGGAAGAGTCAGTGCGGTTTTCTCTGGCCAGACGGCGGTATTGCTTGTTGATTAACTCTAGCTGGGTCAGGTTTTCATGGACTTGTCTTTGGAAGGCCTACAGAACCACATCCAGACACACATATTTACACTATGTGACTGTATCTGACAGATACAGGTGAGGGCCAGTGAACCTTCAGGTTTGGGCCATTTTGGCTTCTTTTAACATGCACAGTGACCATGATATCAAATAAAGACGGACAGGCTTAACAGGTTCCTAATTATGGCCACTAAGGCCACTGATGCTTGTGATATTATGATATTCGTACCTCAAATTTCTTAAGTTCCTCTTTGGCTACCGTGTACAGCACTCCGGAAGAGTTGGGCAGAGCGGCAGTCTTCTCTGAAGTCGCCAGCCACTCCTCAAATTGTGCAACGTCATCTAAGAATTTCTGCCACAAACGCCATGTCTCCTCAATCCTAACATAAAGCAAAAAATTTGTATAAGTTTACTTTAAAAAAAACCAAACATTTACTGATGATAAACATAATCATCTTTCCATTGTCCTTCATTTGCTATGCTGTTACTTACTTGAGTCTCCTCTCCATTGACAAGGCACAGATGCTCCTCCAGCGGCGGTCAAGGCTACGAGTTGCCTGCTGGATGGAGTCACACTCTGCATCAGTGGCACAGGCATCACAGTCGTGTAGAAGCACCTCACATAAATTCAGCACAGATGCCACTCCTGTACTGTGCTTTTCTATGTCACGCTGAAGCTCCTGAGGGAAAGGAAAAAGAAAGAGAAACATAGAGCATGTGCTGCTTCTTCTTTATTTACCATACTTTATCTCCTCAAGCTGTAGTTTGACATTACTGAAATCAACAAATATGAAGATCTTTGCAGTTTGGGTGTTTTTTGAGCCATCAGGTTGTTGTTATCATTAGACTTTATATGTATCTGGATTGCTTAGCTGCAACATTTCTGTCTTTGCATATTTGACATTTCTTTCTTATGCTTTATTATTTGTTATTTTATTACTGGTAGTAATGGCCAAAGCAGATGGTCACCCCACTGAATCTAGTCTGCTTGAGGTTTCTTCCTGTAATTAAAAGTCCCTGAGGTAGGTTCTCCTTACCACTGCTGCCATCATATTGTGCTTGTTCAAAGGTGGGTAAGATTAGGCATTACTCTTGTGAAGTACCTTGGGGTGATTTATGTTGCAATTTGGCGCTGCATAAATAAATTGAATTGGATACAATGAAACCTACTGAAGAATACCTTCCAAATGTACCCATGGGTTGCAACTTTTATAACCTTTATTTTTTATTTTATTTTAAAAAGAGCCTGTTGACATTACCTGTTGCAGATCAAGTTTTCTTTGGATCTCCTGGAAGTCGCAGTTGTCGTATGCAATGGGTTTTGACAATTCAGTCTCAATATGGGCCAGCCAGGAACGAAGGCTGTTCATATTCTTATCTAACTGTTGCACAGCCACAAGAGTCTCTCTCAGCTTTTTCACTCTACAAAACATGAAAATCTGTCAGCACAACTCCAAACAAGACACTAAAAAGAAATAAAAAGAGCCAAGAATGTACTTAACTTCTACAGATTTGATCACTGCTCTTTATCGTGCGTGTCTCCTCACCTGGCTCCAATGAGATCCAGGAGGTGCTGCCAGCGGTCGCTGACTTTCCCAAGTTTTTGTTCAATCTCATTGGCTTTGCTCTGGTGACTGGCTCTGGCCAGACGCTCTCCCAGCTGGTGAAGCTGCAGCTTGTTCTCCTCAGTGACAGCGATCTCCTCCTGGTAGTCCTGAGACAGTTGGTTTATGATTTTGCATGTGGTGACACTGAGAAACTAATGATTTGTTATGCTGTCGTCTGTGAGAATCACTGTGACTAAATGTGGAAAAAAAGAGAAAATTCCACTCGGATGTATAAGTTTTTTACCTTGCGTAACTTCTCGATCATCTCCTCAATGCTGATGTCACCGTTTTGGGAGACCTTGCTCTCCATGCTCGTGAGCCACTCGCAGAGCTCCTTGTACTTCTCGTTGAATACAGTCCACTCATTCAGCTTGTCACTCACCTGCTGCCGGCGTAATGACAGCTGCAAAAGCACAGCAAGATGTGCATACAGCTACAATAAATTTACCAAAATACATACAGCATATTACCAAGTAAAACTACTAAATTAACGGTAAAGCATCTCAAAAGGAAGCAGCTTTACAACACTGATTCATTTACATCAAGCAGCTTGTGTGAAATGCTGTGTGTTTCCTGTCTGTGGCTTCTATCTATTCAACACAGGATGCGATGCTCGGAAAAAAAAAAAGACCTGCTTTGCACGGAGGTTTTGAGTTTTCTGTACTGCAGAGTCTAAATGTGCTGAATTTAACTTTGCATACCAGAGCAATGGATACAGACACTAAAGTTTCATTTGCAGCAAATCTACATTAATGATATGTACATAATCTTATCTTTTGTCTGAAAAAAGAAAATTCAATCATTGATAATATGATATTCAACATGATTTTAAAAACAAAGATAATACATAAAAATACCTTTCTCACTCTTTCTTTCCATTTTCACAAGTGTGTAAATATTCACCTTAGATAGCCAATATGTTAGAGGTGTATAGAGTTGCATTTCTGATTCAGAATCAGAATCAAAATCAGAATAGCCTTTATTCGCCAAGTTTCCACAAGCATACAAGGAGTTTGACTTCGGTTTGAACTGTACTCTCTCTGTGCGGCATTCTCAACGGACCAGGCATGTCACCCGACATGAAGTCTCTCTGAATCACAAGCCCCAGAAGGAGGAGAGCTCTCCAGCGTTGGGCAGAAGAGGCAGAGCAAGTGAGCTTCTACCTTTGGCTCAGAAGAAAGGATAAGATGTAGGGGAAATTATCTTATAGCAGGCTGCAGGGAGTGGAAGTGAAATGTTCCTACTGCTGCTCCACCACCCACAGATGTTCCGGAATTAAAAGAGCAAAACATCAGTGAGGAGTGGCTCCTGGTTGATGGCCCTGCAGCCTGCACAATGGCACTGTTGGAGGTGTGACAGGCAGAAATGCTCATCAGGTGACCCGACCTGCGCCTACATCAGATGTGTGCAGAGTTGCATTTCAGATTTTCAACACTAATACAAACATTCTGACAGACCCTGCATAAGGTCACAAGCTGTAACAGGTGATCTCAAAGTGGCACAAGTCAGTGGTGAGTTCGGTTCACATCATATGATTTTGTGTGACAACACCACCACCATTTGGTATCTCAAGTAACTGCAGAGAAAATTCTGGTGCTTTCGCCTGCTGACAACCCCTGTGAATATTTCAAGAGTGTAAATGGATTTTGTAATGCTCAAGATTTGCAGTGCACACCTTTACAGTAGTGATCGGCTACACTGCATGAGGTGCATGTGTAATCTGTGTAAATGTACTCTTTAATGGAACTGCATCCTACCTGGTGGCAGATTTCGTCCCACTGTCGATGTAGTAGGTCCGTGCGCTCCTGCAGCACTGAGAGGTCCTCAGGGCTGATGAAGCAAGACAGAGACTCTCTCAACACAGTCAGATGGGCTAGATCCCCAGACCAGCCATCAAATGTGTTCTCCAAGTCCTGGAAGTGAAAAACAGTAATAATTCTAACAGTATTCATTTGTAAGATTTTCATTATTTTCACATTTTGAGAGATCAGCATTTGAATTACAGTCAGTGTTTGGTCTGAAGATTATAATGGCCAGGATTATAAAATACAAACTGTGCATCATGTGACCACTGCGCATGCGCTTCATGCGACCCACTGCACAAGTGCAGGGTTGAGTGGCATGTAACGTAGTGCATCGCCTGCTGCTTCCTGGCCAGTTTTTTTAATCAACTTTGTCTGTTTCTTTTTTCCATTTTATCATGGATTTGGAGTTTTTTGTATATGTATGTATGTATAAATCACTGACGAACCCATTAACTTTACTATTGTCAACATATTAATCCGCAAAAACAAAGAGAGGCCGGAGTATAATAAAACAACAACCTTGCAGCGCATTTGTTCAGCCTGAAGACTGTCATGGTGATCAGGAAGTGGCTGAGAGAGCTGTCGTTTGAAGGCCCGTAGTTTTTCCAGTGATCCGCCAATACCTCTGTCACACCTTTCCCAGTCCTGCATCAGATACAAAAATAGTTGCAAAGTAAACCTTTTTTTATTTGCAGATTGTTTACAGTTCAAATTGAAACCAGAATTAACAAATGGTTGTGATTCACAACGGAAAATTATAGCAATTATGCAAACTTGTACCTCTAACACGAAATGTACCCCATAAAAAAAAATTAGAAATTAATCAAGGCCTGCTGGGTCGCCCTGTACTCTTCAGGCTACAGGAAATTTATTTTGTGTACCTTTAGTAAAGTGGTAAGCTGTTTCTTCTGCTCATCTAGACAGGTGCTGGCGTGTTTCCAGCGCTGCTGGATATCAGTAAGTTCTTCCTGCAGTGCCGCCTCTGCTCGGCTATCAGCGGACAGAAGCAGATGTCTGCCAGCCTCCACTGTCACGATGTAGCTGCCTTGCTGGCGTTGTAGCACTTTTTCCTTTAGCTGTACCAACAAAGCACTCAGATATAAGCATGAAGCTTGAAACCTGCATAACCAGACAGCTCAAATTCAATGCTTAGTGCCCTATCTTTATTTACATGATTTCTATTCTAAACGAGAATCATTAAGAAAATGATGTAATTTGGACACATTCTGATCTTGTAATACCACTGTATACTGTATATTTAGGTCATGTTTCCTTTTTTTCAAGGGGAGGTAATAGTCTAGTGGTTAAAGCAGTGGGCTTGCGACCAGATGATCTGTGCAGTTGAGCGCCTTGCGTGGCAGCATGCTGACATTGATGTGTGCCTGTGAATAGGTGTATATGAGGTACCATTGTAAAGTGCTTTGACATGGGAAAGCGCTACATAAACGTATTGATCTATAGTAAGAATATATAGTGCAAGTGCATTTGGGGTGTGTCCAACTGAGCTTTGCTATTTGGAGGGTGTCTGATCTGAGCATAAAATAGAGCACAGGGTGCAAAGGAGTTGTAATTAATCATGGATGTGTGTTTTGGCAACCATTTACTTTAAGAGATGGGGTGCACCAGTTGCTGGCACGCTGCTATGTGTGAGTGCGTGGTCAATTCAGTTTCATTGGTTGCACAAGCAGAGTAGAGTGTATGTGTCTCCTGAACCTGCCTATAGGAAGCATATTTGGTCATAGCACCATATAAATAACAGAAAAAAAACTCTATACTCAACTTTAGACCAGGACTTTGATGGTCTATGATGCAATCACTTTCTGCTGTCTTACTACAGCAATGCACAGACAATACTCCTGACCGGAACTCAATGAAAGACCAACATACCCATGCACTCAATTTAAACCAACTGCACTGATTAAAATTATCAATGACACTTGTGCTGTGTGTGCACTGGGTAGAAGAAAGGGCACTTAATGTCAACAGTTCTTACAGGTTGTCTAATTTGGGATATGTATCAAATATGGAAGGGTTCCATATTCCTTTGTAAACAATTTATTGTTGCTGTATAATGCTGTAATGTAATCCTTTTAAAACAATTTTTCTCTCTTGGAGAGAATAAACCTCACCACTGCACTGAATAATGTTTACTGGTCTGCGTGAAAAGTAATCCATTGAGATTACATTACTCAATGGGAGATAAATATTGCTGTTTCAGTGGGCGGACTTGAATCTCCTTCCTGTTTTTTATCCACTGAAATCTGAGTGGTGTGTGTATGTGTGTTGCTTGTACACTATGTACCTGGACAGCCTCCAGCATGGAGCGAGCTTGTTGCAGGGGTACTGTCGTCCCTGCCTGAACGGCTTCTGTAGGGTGGGAGATCTCCACGAGCCATTTGTGCAGCTTTTCGAGCATTTCTCTGTAGCGCTGCCACTGACGGATCAGACCGTCAATGATGCCGCGTCTCTGCTGGGCACGTCGCACCACACCCTGCCATTGGTTACTGAGCAGGGCTAACTTCATGTTGAACTCATCTCTGCAGGAAATGGCATGATATGTAAAGAAAACTATACTTATAATAGATTATTCAAGGTCATCAAAAATACAGATTTATCATGCCAATATTATTCTTCTCACAAGAAGTGCTTCGTCTTCGATAAATGGTGGATGCAGTTGACAGGAACAATTTCAATTTATCTTCTTTACCTGTCATCTACCTGACCCTGCTCCAACATCCTCTGTCCATCACTGATGATAGAGTGGAGAATCTGCTGGCGACTGAACATCTCAGCTTGGAACAACTGCAAGACAACAAATTAATCCTTGTAATCACACTAACAAAAACTAGAGCACCGCGCTTGTAGAGCGCAAACCTCCACCAACACTAGTTTCCAATTCCACAAATTTTCAAGGTCAAAGTCCTGTTAGAAGTGGCTTTTCATAAGCTAAATTAGATGAGATGAAATGTCAGGAGTATGTATTTAGTTCATGCACTTGAATCAAAGTTTTTTTGTGGTGTTGTCAGGGTTTTTTTTTTTAACTTTTTCGGTTTCTGAATTCTTTTTCAGATAATTTTCACAGAACATTAGTTATCTCCGCTATGCACAATTTGTCATTGCTTGTTGACACTTGCTTTCCGACTGATAACTGGAAGATAGACAAACAGGCATAAAATTGGAACCTCCATCCA
>CABFOU010204688.1:1733-12985 GCA_900660325.1 Opsanus beta
CGTCAAAGTCTCGACAGGAACCTGGGAAAAAATGGTGGGAAAACCAAAAGTTCTTGGGACAATGTCAAGGCCCCCCTTGAACTCTGTCAACACCGTCCCAAAAAAAAAAAAAAAAAATACACAGACATGGCATGTACAGTTCCATCGTCCATACCATTTTCCTTGATTTGCCTCTCACCGGTGGATTTAAACTCCATCTCAGTAGATACGGTCAAATTTTACCCGGAACCACCTCATTTATTTGATGAATGGGTGTCCTCATTGGCCATTTCCAGCTGCAGCAAAAGCACTGATGCACCTGTTCACTATACCATGCTCAAAAAAATCACACCATATCACATCATCCTCCTGATGTATGTAATGCACATCATCTGGGTCTCCTTGTTACCTGGAAGAAAGTCATTTCAGTGGTACTTAAAGATCCTCCAGGGTGCCAAATTACCAGAAGCACCCAGTTGTTGTCGAAGGTCACTGCCTCGCATCCATGTCTCACAACCATACAGCAAGACAAAAAACATCAAGGTTCCAAAGAGTTTTACCTTCACATCAGCAGTACCATGCAACACTGCTCTGAAGCCACTTGACCACATAAGCCTTTCCCAGATGAATGTCACTGCACAGAGGAGTGAATTTGTCAATAAATTTGATAAAAGTAAGTCAGTCTTATATTGGCTCTGATGCCCATTGGTGCTGGTTGTTATCCCTGGATTCTGTAGTCTACAAGTCCCCCTGGAAGGGATACCAGTCCATCAGGATACTTCCAAGTATTAGGCCAAGGCCTGTACCCATTTACAGCTGGGTGGACTGGGACAATGCAGATGAACCAGATGACACAGACAAGTAGCGTGACTGGGAATCGACCCCAGGTATACATATTGGTAGCAAACTCCTTATGTCACTGAGCTACCTGCTCTCAGCTCTAAATGAAAGCCTGGACATTCATTTTTACTCAGGGTAGTTGCATTCACTTGTTCAAGTGCTGCAACCAAGATAGCCATTCATTCCACGAAAATCACACATCACTTAACTGTAAAATCAGCTTCAGCAAACCTTTCCTTGCCAACAAAGGCATCCAAATCACTGGACTCCACAACCTTATTCAGCACCTGGTTCATGCCATCATTGACCAGAGTAGGAACCACAATATAACACTGCCCAGTTCTCTGGGAACAAATAGGAGATTCTTCAGTCCCAGTCAGTTTATCTAACTGGTTACACTTATTATAAATGTTTAAGTTCACCTTGTCTGAGAGTGTGTTGCACTTCCTTTGATCTTAATAGAGACACAAGTGCTTTTTTATAAGCAAAACTACTTATAAGAGCCTGAGGACATGATAGCAGTGCTGAAACATGTCTAGATGTGACGTTATTCTTTTGTCACTATAGTGCCAACTTCCCACATTTGACATTGTTTGCTAACATCATGTTCAATCCCAATTTTTTACTTTCTTTTGACTTCTCTCATTTTGCTTGGGGTTACTTGGTCAAAAATATTTTGGTGTTAGATTTTTGCAATAGATTTCATGCACACAAAACAAATGTTAGTTGTTGCTGGTTTTGGTGTTTGATCAGCAAGCTGTTCTGGAACTTATCAAGTTGTACCATAATTTCCAGATCCAACATTACATATCACTGTATACAGTGGCCTTTTAAACAGTGTTGACACCATTTGAGAGTGCTGTTGGCTTGAAAGGATGAAGTTCATGGATTTCCCGATCAAATTCCTTCTTTTACCAAAAAAAATATTGTTTACAGAGTAAATCTTGCATAGAAGATGATGACTAATTAACAACACTGGTAGTTCAGCTTGGAGAAACAATGTCATCTTGTACTATGCTACAGTTGGATTGCCAAAAATGAGTAAATATCCATCGCTTTGTCACAGAGCATATTGCAAGACAGACATAACAGTATAATGGCTTTAAATCAGCAATCTTGTTTCCTAATGGTGTTTGCTTCCACTGCTTGCTCGCTTCTAAAACGTATTCCACTGTCAACATACTGTAGGACTGTAAATACCCTGCCCTTTGTATCAGAATTGTAACCACTGTAATTACACGATAATAAATGTGCAGGAATTTGCCTTACAGACATTTGGCACTGTTGCAGGGGCTGAGATGATTCACATTAGCTGTGCAGCAAAAAAAAAAAAAAAACAGAAGTACCTTCGCAGTGAAGCAGATATGTGGGCCGTCTTTAGCCTGTAGATATAATATATACAGTCACACAAGGTGACGGCTCCATTGTGGATCCATGTGTTAACTGTGTAAAGCTTCCCTGGGGTGATATATGAACGGCATGTTCATAATGTCAGGTGAGTAACCTTTTGCAAATGTGCAGTGGAAGATATCTCCACTAGACAGCATAAAGGCTGGATATTCCCATTTCTGGAGTTTAACGCTGCATGTGCGCAGTATACTGCCTCCTTTTGTATGCTTATGCTGCAAAATAGAGGACACAGTCAGCTCTGGGAAAAGTTACAAGATTTAAAATACAAAAAATGTGACCCTGTCTGTGGTATTTTATCAGGATGATATGATAACATCAGCTTAATGATTTATTAAATCGGATAGTGAAGGTTTTGTGCCATAGTATGGTTTCCAGTGAAATAGCTGAACAGTTTGTTGTACTGTTATATACCTTCATTAATTGTTCATTTTGAGCTCCATCTCAAAGGCTGAAACAGCTATCCCTTGGTCAGAGAGAAAAAGGCCATACATGGCAATGCATGCCACCAGTGTTATTTATACCAGTTACTATAACTACCAGCATTATGTCACTTCTGATGTTTAATTCCACATGTATACGTGTTGTGCATCAAATCCGTTTCCTTGGCTGTAAAGCACTCATGTCTGCGTTTGTCCTTTGAATAGGAATACCACAGGTTCCAGGGCATCTTAGCCATTAAAGGGCATGACAGATGATGATCTGGTTGGTTGATTTCATGATATGCCTGCAAAACTCCCCTGAATAATATAGAGCATTAAACCACCCCTTCGCACCATGTGCCCCAGTATGCACTGATATTTCCTGCTGCTTAACTAGGAATGTGTGCTTCAAAGCACCCCAAATGGATTTGTGGCATCTGCGCAGCTCAGTTTGCATTTGCTGTCAAGATAGGGCACCAGATGTTGTGATTAAAATGTCTATTACTTCCTATAACTTGATACCAGAAGACACTGAATTATTTGTGAACAGATGCAATGTAACAAAGCTGTATTCCTAATATGTATTGCCGGGCAAATCCCTCCCAATATTCAACTATGCACAAAATGGCCCCCTCCCCACCAGTATATTGACATAAAATATTTAAATAATAAAATATAATGCAATGCTAAAATACCCTTGGCCGTATGAGCATAAAAATAGGAAACATAATGTGACCTTGTGACCTCTTCAAATAGGTCAAGGTTATCCATCTTTGAACTTGTCCAAGGTCTGTGTCCCAAGAATGCTTCCTGTGAAGTTGAAGACCCTGGCAGTAATAGGAATAGACTTATGCTGAGCACAGACAGACGGACAGACACAATACCCGATGGCCATTATTTTGGTCTTGGGTAAAAATGATAACACTCGCACAAGCAACCAGGTATTTCCATCCTAAACAGATATTAGCACATAATTATCAATAAATTTAACAAATTAGTTATTACTATGCAAGTCACATAGGGGACCACAAATTACACAAAGGCTCTGCCTTCACCTCATGTCAAAGCAAGTATCAATAATATCATGAAAGGGCAAGAACTATCATTCACATAAACAGAGAGAGAGAGAGAGAGAGAGAGAGAGAGAGAGAAGCAGAGCAATTGTTGCAGAAAGCAAAAGCAACATATGCAATATACTTAAGAATTATTGTCAAAAAAAAAACAAAATTAAAGAGAGATGTGGCAAAAATATAAGAAAGGACATATAGCAAGTTGTACATGAAGCTGAACACTAAGGAAGAAAAAAAAAAGACTGAGTTGGAAAGGATGTTCAGCAGGTTAGGGGGATCAAGAATGCAGATGGAAATGTGATAAATGAGGGCAGTGTGTTGAAAAGGTGGAGAGAATGAGAGAGACAAAAGGCTGCAGAGTGACTGAGGAAGTGCAGCAGATTAGTCAGGATGAAGTGATGGTAGTGAGACGAGCTATGTTGTACGGTTTAGAGGCAGGAGGCAGAGCTGAAGATGATGCAGTTTTCCTTGGGAGTGACATGGATTGACAGGATTAGGAATGATCTTATCAGAGGGACAGCAGAGGTAGAATGATTTGGAGACAGAGGTGAGATTGAGATGGTTTGGACATGTACGAGGCATGACCCAGGATATATAGGGAGAAGGATGCTGAGGATGGAGCCATCAGACAGGAGGAGAAGATGTCGGTCAAAGAGGAGATTTATGGATGTGGCGAGGGAGGACACGCAGGAGTTTTGTGTGGGATAAGAAGATGTAGAGGACAGCGTGAAATGGAGACAGATGATCTGCTGCAGCACCTAACAAGAAGTTACTTGTTACTGACAGCAAGAAGTTACTAGAATTAAGAAGTTACTTTGTTTTCACAATAACAAATAACATGAAGTACACTTCAGCAATGCACAAAAAGGTGATAATACAGTGCAACTTATACTCCAGTGCGACTTATGTATGGGTTTTTCCACTTCAAAGGCCTTTTTTAACAAGTGTGGCATACTCCTGAAAATATGGTATAGGTGTTTTTCTCATGGCATTCTCTTGAGTTGTTTGAGTTTTCTATGAATATTGACGTAAGTTATCGTCTCTCTCAAAAATCTCTATTCTTAACAATCTCCATTTTATTTGTGTCTTTGATGCCAAAGGCTGAGACAATGTTGTAAGCGTGGAGCTCACAATGGACATTGAATCGCTGCTAGAATTAAATTCAACATTGTTGATGGCAGGGTCAGTGTATTGCACATACTGTACAGACGCTGAAAGTAACATTTCCCTTTGGTTTGCAAAATGCTTGGAATTACTTTTAAAGGTCAGAATTAGATGTCTTTCTTTGTAAATGCAAATAAATCAAAATAAATCACCCAAACTTTTAAACCTTAGCTGAACTGTAACTAAAATGAAATGACTAGCACAGCATTATTAAACTGCCAAGCAACAAAGAAGGAGAAGGTCTTGAGATCACCCCTGTCTGAAATTTGAAATGAAACTTTTGGAATGGGTTGCCCCTGGGTCAAGGAAGAGTTGAGATGGAAAGATAAATAATGGTGGTCATGAATTCAAACTAAAGCTTGAGAGTGATGCAGCTGCAGGACATCGACACACTGGATCAGCATGCCGCGGACTGCCACGAGAAGCAAAGGAAAAATACTCCACAAGGGAAAAATATATTCTCATTGTTAAAGTGAGAAATAACAAATGCTAAAAAAAAAGACTCAAAAGATGTTATTACATTAGAGCCTTGTTTGACATGTCAGAAATAACATATTAACCTGTATTATTTACGTTCAAAGTGATCGTGCAACAGGATTAAACTCCAGTTTTACTGGATGATTGTTTTGTTTCATATTCTCCACAAATCAAGATGCTTCTAGAAGCATTTTATTAGTTACACATTTCACTGTGCATTGCTGATTTCTTGATGTGGATGATTGCATTATTTTTATTGCATTGCGTTAAGATTGCATTGTGTTTACGATCACTAGACTTAATTATAAGTGGAACACATGAGTGTGTAAGTTGACAGTCGTGGGCTGTTTAAAGAATGTTTGAGGTAGCACTTTTTTTTTTAGATGCCATTATAAGACATTAGTCCTGTTTTATTGCCAAAGTACACAGCTTGTGAGGTTCTAATTGGCTCTGTACTTCTATTTTCCAGTTCTTCTATCTTTCTGCCACATGCAGTTCTTTGCCTTTAAGGTGATTCTCTTTATTCATTTTCCATTTTCATCCTCCACTATGAGTGTATTTGGAGTGGGTGTATCTGCCTGAGTCCTGTTTGGAGTGGGTTTATGAAGACGTGGAGCTTTACTGACAGAGACGCTCAGCAGGTCTGACTAATTAATCAAGAGAGCAAAGCAGCACAGACAGAAATGGAAAGGTGAGAAAGGCACTAAGAAGACCAGAAAGTGTATATGGAAGTGAAAAAAGCATTAAAGTGAGGGAGGAGAAGGCTTTTTCAATGAGGAAGAGGAGGAGGAAATATGGTAAAATACAGCCAGTGGAAGAAGAAGAGAGGATAGAGGGCTTAGACCACAGCACAAAATAAAATGGTGAACAGATGAATAGTAGTATTAACTGTTGACCTTTAATCCTGTGGACTGAGCTTTGATTTTGACTGTCTGACCTTTAATCCTATGAACTGAGCTTTGATCTTGATTGCTGATTCCTTGGTTACAATCACAAACATCATTAAAGAGTTTTTGCCAGCTTTTTTGTGTGTTTGGTTGTTGGATTTCTTTTTGTTGTTGCTAATTTTTTTTGTTGTTGTTGTTTTGTTTTTGTTGTCTGAACCTCATCATCATCATAATAATAAAATGTTAAGTCAAAATAAAAATTAAAACGGCAAACACAATTCAGACCAGAAATAAAACTAATGATAAACCAAAGAAAATGAATAACTTTTAAGATGTGCCTTAAAAGATTTGACTGAACTGGACTTTCTAATGTCAACAGAAAAACTGTTCCACAGCACAGGAGCACAGTAAGCAAAGGCTCTAAAACCTGCTGACTTCTTTTTCCACCCTAATTTTCAACTCAATCTTTGATCGAGAAGCTCTGAACTGTTACATCTTTTGAGGACAAACCGGAACAGAGCCTATTCCCTGTTTGTGGGGGCTATCAATGAGGTCATATTGTGCAAAATCAGGTCTTTTCTGCCTTTTACATATCTTTGGGATTTCATGCTAAACAATCTCAAATTTCCACAATTCTCTCACTGGACTGGTATGTATCTCCTGCTACAAGCAAAATTTTGTCCTGGAAGAACTTTTCTTCACAATTTTGTGATGTACGTAACACAATTCCATATATGAACTCCTACTTGCTTTGTGCGACATGCCGCCTGGACTGACATATATGCTTTATCTCACTCAGGGGAGTGTTTTACAGTAGACGGCATATTAAGCTAGGATTTTCCACCTGTCCTGGTTGAATTTAGCGGCTTTTGGTTTCATGAAAGTGGCAGCACAGCTGGGATAGGTTCCAGCTCCCCTGAGAACTTTAATTGAAATAAATGGGTATAGAAAATGAATAAATGAATGTTACCATAAGGGTAGGTCATCTGCCACCTTCCCCCTCACCATTCCACTAAACTAAATTTTCAAAATGGCAACTCATCAAAGTCAGGCGCCCCAAAATAGGAAAGAGAAGTTAAAAGGGAAAATGACAAAGTAGCAAGGGAATTTGTGACAAGGTATCTCAAAAAAGACACTGAAGTAAAAGATGAAGCTCCAAAATATGCATCTGAGGGCATTAATTGAGGAGGTGAGACTTAAACATGACTAATAATTTTCCTACCACCTCACCTTAACCACTAGGGCTGGGTGATTAAATGGTCACAATTAAATTTATGTTGGTTTTGGGGATACGCCTTGGACAATTTACTCTATGGATATATCATTCTGAGACAGATAGATAGATAGGTCATCTTCATACAGTTTCAATGAATTGATCATCCTGTAATTGATTAACTTTGGTTGACTACTGAATTAATCAGATAATTGCTGCCAGCCCAATGGATGAAGGCAGAGTTATAATCCTTTTTTTTCCAACCTGTTCTCAGAAATCATAAATGTTCTTAACAGAACGAGTCACGTGTACGTGCTCCATGTTGAAACTGGCTTCTGTCCAAGTTGATAACATGACCCTGGTGTCCTCTGCAGCCCGATAATATCTTTGCCCAGCGGCTGCTGTCAAGGTTTGTTCTTTCATGTTCGGCAGATTTGTCCTTAATTTGCACAAATGATTTGGTTGAGATCAGATATCAGTTTTCAAAGTAAAGCCCGTTGTTCTCTGACAGACAAGTGGGACAAAGGCCTCCAGTGATGCGCTTCACAATAAAGTGTGTGAAGGTTTGTTCTACCCTCCAAACCTAAGCACCTTCTCTCCTTCTCCACCCCTCCACTTTTGTTTGGCCTTTCACCTACCTTTACTACATCAACATTATTACACTTTCTGTCCTCTTTCCTCCTAGCTTGTGTTTGATGCCTCATTACTATTCAGTGGACCTTTACAGTTAACTGCCAGTGTGTCTAAAGAGCCTTCTGGCATTTTCCAAGTGTTGGCTATATTCCTGGGTAATTACACAGAGCCAGGTAGCTGAAGACTAGGTAAAGGCCTGATGACTCTTTGTTCACACCTCTTCCATTGTACATTTGTGGCAAAATGAAGGGACTACGGGCACAATTTATAGTACATCGTAGTTTTGTATAGGTGAGTGATACTTCTTTTATATGGTATAAATATTTAGTTTGGTTATGTAATGGGACTGTGATTGTTGGAAGTATATTTACCTTTGTGATGCATACACATTTACGGTACATCACAGTCATAGTGAAACAGCATATTGATAAAAACATATTTCTCTTAGGAACAGGATATTAATTACCATCTATAAGTCTTACACACAGTTTTGGAGACTTCCTAGCATGTAGCTTCCAGTGGAGTGAAAGCAGTACAACATCAATCTCTTCTGGGATATCTGTCTACCAAACATAATGAAAACTTGATCGCAAACCCCATGGATCAATTTGAAGAAAACTATTTTTGTATGTCATGACTTAATGTAACTTAATGTGTATTTCTTGTTTTTGGAAGAGATCAATGTTATTTTCATAGATTTGCAGCTATGATAATATCTTGTAGAGGGTTTGGCTTCATGCTCTTGTGTCTTCTGGTCAGGCTGTGATTTAAAATGATGTTGGAATTTCCTTGCAACCATCAGATTAATGGAGTGAGTCAACCATTTCCAATGAGTGAGCAAGTGAGTGAGTGAGTCTGCAAAATTTCTCTAACTCAGTGAAATACAGGTGAAGATAAGTGGCATCATTTAACATGCTAAATACAGTAAAGATGTATCCATTTTTACTGTATTTAGGCCTATGAAGTTGCTTGTGAAGCTTTGTTCTAATCATAGGGTCATGGTGGCCACTTGAGGGCGCTGCTGCTTGTTCAGCATGGGGTTTTGCATTCCTTTATTTGTTTTGACTTGATTTTCCTTGACAGGTGGTGAATAGGCACATTGTTTTTATCTGTAATTATGCTGATGTACATCACCCACATAGTCACTGCCTTGCTGTGGATACAACACCTACAGTCTTTTTACTGCCTCGGTCAACTTCAACCATTTTTCTTTGCCTTCTATCCTGCTAAAACCTGTGTTTATGTTACTGTGGTAAAACATATTTTGGACAGAGATATGCAATATGCACCATGTAGACATACCACATCCAGTTTTATTTATTTTTATTTTTTTTAATTTGATCACCCACTATACTGATCTTTGAGCTCACAGCTAGTGTCTATCCGGGAATATCGGAGAAAACCTACAAGCCAGAAACATACCATTGTCCTTGCCAACCATTATGATTTCATTGTAATCATTAAGCTCCAGTCCCAAGTGACTCTTACCTGGCATAAGCAGGTTTAGAAAATGAGTGAATGAATGAATAAATAACAATGGCTAAAGAGATGTTATTATATCATTAAACGTATCATTAAAATGCATAACAATTTGTGCTTTGATACAAAAAGCCAGTACAAACACAAATCACACAGTCCAACCTTATAACAGACAAAGAAGTATCACAACACCTGTGACACAGTACACAGAGAGCACAACTGTTGAACACACACGGACGTATCTAACTTAGCTTGAAAAGTATTGCATGCATCTGCTTATGTGAAGTCCATCTGACAGTGAGTCTGGAGAGTTACAGCTTATGTGCATACCTCATGCATGGCCAGTGTGTGATCTTCACACAGCAGAGTAACAGATGCAATATTTCCATATGTACATATACAGCTGTTGCAGCCACTTCCAGGGGTATGTCCAGTGGCAGCTCATCCATACGGGTGATTGTGTGATGCACCATCAGAGAATAAAGAGGAAAAGAGATGAGGGAATTTTCCTGTCACATTCTCCCACACCATTTTTACCAGTCTGCACAGTTTGCCCTGCATCTGAATCATTGTCCAATCCATGTGAAGTTGTGCTTCATGACATCCTGCCCTTTTGGGATGATTTCAGCCATGCTGAATGATGACACTGACCACCCTCTTAGGCTTCATGTAAAACTTTTTGATGTATTTTCAAACTGCAGGCTCTCCATACAAACCCTATTGCAGCTCCTAGTGCATGCAATTAATGTCCTTACATGATATGTAATCCAAAATAATGTTTTTCTCAAAGTCGCCTCTTTCCTTGGAGAATATACCATCAGTTAAAACTGCACGAGGTAAAACTCTCGAGCTAGTCAGCAGTTACAAGTATTTGGGATTAACTGTTGACACAGAGTTTTCTTTTAAAGTTCATCTTAAACACTTGATTTCCAAATTAATGGTGAAGCTAGGCTTCCTTTATAGAAATAAGTCATGTTTTCCTTAAGTGCTCGGAAGCTCCTGATAACTGCTACCTTCTTGCCCTTACTGGACTATGGCGATGTCATGTATATGTGCGCTTCAACTAGCTGTCTACAGTCCTTGACCCCCACTGTATCACTGTGCCTTGAGATTCATAACTAGTTGTAGCTGCCTCACTGTGAGTTGTATGCCAATGCTGGTATGCCCCCTTTGACTGTAAGGCGACATACACACTGGATGACTCTGGTTTACAAGACTCTTATTGGTCTGGTTCTGATCTATTTATTGAGTTTACTTCAGAGATCTGAAAGCCGTTATGCTCTGTGCTCGAATGACATGCTGTGCTTCCGTGTACCTCGTGTTCACACTGAAACGGGAAAGAAAGCTTTTAGTTTCTCTGCTCCCTCTGATTGGAATGTCCTTCAATCTGAATTAAAACTGGTTGGGTTGATTTCTTTGAACGCCTTCCGCTCTATTTTAAGAGATGGCAAACACAATTCTCGTGCACAGTGCCCGTGTTTCTAAATTCTAATTTGTGTTATCCTAAACATCATTACAATGACCAAGCTGATTGTTTTTTTCTGTATATTCCTTGTATTTTATTTGTTAATAACGCTCTCATGATTATGTTAACCTGTCTATTATGACGTGTGCTGCTGCCTTTCTTGGCCAGGTCACCCTTGTAAAAGAGGTTTCGATCTGAATGGGCTTTTATCTGGTT
>CABFOU010204694.1:0-10008 GCA_900660325.1 Opsanus beta
ACTCACTCACTCACTCATCTTCAACCGCTTATTCCAATTAAGGGTCGCGGGGGGCTGGAGCCTATCCCAGCGGTCACAGGGCGTGAGGCAGGGTACACCCTGGACAGGACGCCGGTCTGTCACAGGGCCAAATACAGACAAACAAACACATTCACACCCACACACACACACCTATGGGCAATTTTAAAGCTTCCAATCCAGCTAACCTGTATGTCTTTGGATGTGGGAGGAAGCCGGAGCACCCGGAGGGAACCCACGCAAACACGGGGAGAACATGCAAACTCCACACAGAAAGGCCACAGGTGGGAATCGATCCCATGACCTTCTTGCTGTGAGGCAACAGTGCTAACCACTAAGCCAACATGCTTATCATGACCCTTAATTGTACAGAGGCAAAGTAAAAAAAAATTTACTGCAGAGATAAAGAAAAAGTGTCACCTTCAAGTTACTTATGAACCTGGCTACACATCGTTCTCCAGATGCAGATTCCTGTTCTGGATGAAAAATTCATTACTGGGGAGAAAACGGAAGAAACCTAGAAAGTACAACACAGCAGCTTTGCCTCTCCAGCACATAATAATAGAGAGAAGAGACAAAGAGAAGATAAAGACAGCACCAAAAGAGTTGCTTTTATTCATGCTTTCATGCGAGTAAAACTGGAGAATTTTTTCTGGACAATAAATGTGACAGTGCAGAAACCTTACTATGACTGAGAAAACAACTGCACAAGCATCTCCAAATGTCACTTGCCACTTAAGGAGAAGTGTAAATTTTTACTTGTACCTTTGTTGAACGTGACAAATGCTGAGTTGTATATTGCAAGGACATGCCTTCAGCTTCAGCTGCACTGACGAGAAAACAAGGCTTTCAGCTGCCGTGGAAAGAGCATCAGACACTCGTATTTAACCAGCGTGTGTAACCTTGGGTTTTGTGCTTAACATCTGCACACGCAGCATGCTGCCTTTACACACGGCCTGTATCGCCTGTGTTCAGCCACCTGCCGGTTTGAGTGGCAACCTGTGGGGTGCTAAGTATATGCGGGCAGATGGAGAAAGTGTAACAAGTAGGTCATCCAGCCTTGGGAGTGTAACGCTTTACATGCTTTGATTACACGTCCGCTCCATCAATTCAACTTCTGGGACCAGCTGCCATAACCTTTCAGCATTTGCATCTGGTCAGCGCTGTTGAAAGGTGACTAAAGAGAGGACTAAGCCACTCCTCGATCATATTCCACAGACAGAGGACCCTGTTCTACTGGTCAACTCAGTGTCAACAGAAAAGAAAGTACTAAGGGATCGGTCACACTAGCATTTTAGCTTCAAAACTTTGACGTGAATTATACACAATCGAGAGCACTCTTGATAGGCAAAGTAACCAGCATCCAAAATGACAGCTATGTTAGCTAGCCGTGCTACAAAATGTAATTTACAGATAGGCTGCATATATCCTAGACATTCCCTCCGTGATGTTACCCATAGGTTTTTTTGAAAAATGGGTATGAAGCTCAGTTGGGGAAGCTCTAGTCACCACCTTGGCAGTGCCTGACTCTGCCGAACTGTCGGCCAATGTGTAAATGGGTAAAGGGGTGGAGGGTGAGCAAGATTGGTGTGACCTGGGCAAGAGGAATGAAGCCCTAACACGTCTACCTATCTCAAAGTTACCAAGCTAGCAAAAGTTAACAGGTTAGGTCACCTGCATTTGGAGGATTGATTAATGCATATTTTTGTGAACTGGGTGGTGGTTCTTATTAAAAACTATTATCTTTGATAACTGTGGCACTGTCACTGTAACTAACTTCACCAAGCTTGTCAATGCCTCCTATATAGTATTCATGGTGTTAACATAAAAATAAAAAAAACAAATTCACTCAACGGAAATAGTGGAGCATAGATGTCTTAGATGGACACTGCAACACGCTGCTAGCACTATCTATGCGCAGAGCCCATGCATAGGTAGTGCTCGTGACTGCGCCCCTAATTATTCACTACTTTATGGCTTAAATGGATTAGTTTTATAAAAATTAACCACTGTACAGCTGTTATGAATGGGGAAAGTAGTGCGAGTAGTGTTTTTTTTTTTTACTAAGCTGTAAATATGTTTATTACTACTATAAATTTGGACATTTTAACATCGGCTTCCATGGGCCATTACTCGTTGGACTAATTTGCCAGCAAGGAGGTTGCTGCTTGAATTTACAAAAGTATACACTTCCAAGTATGAACTGTATTCAAAACAGATAAATATAGTTTCCAATTAGTAGTAAGACTAGATTTGACAGGATAAATACAATAATTTCAAGGAACAAATGTATTAGTTAGTGGCAATCAAGCTACCTAGCAAGGTAGTATACTAGCTTGCAAACCAAACTAGCTTAGCTAGTTACCACATAGGTGGCTCAGAAACTGTTTTGTGGAATTTGTTTGCAAGCTTTTTCTCTTGATATGTGTTTAGCAGGTCAGAATATGCTGTCATGTAGTTTCATCTTGCAGTTGTGACATTAGAAATTTATTCAATGTTAGCTCTACAAGGAAGGTGCAATAGTCATGTCAGGTCCTGCAGAAAAGTTACAGTTTCACCAAGTTTGTAGCCCATTTCACTCGACCACAAAGATAAAATTCACATTATCAATCTATTGTGCATCAGCACAGTAACACTTTCGTGATGTTTTTTTCCTCCAGCTGCTCTGGATGAGATATGACAAAGCTTTTGTGAACAAACCACTGGACATAATTTGGCAAACTGCGTGCTGTCTTTCACAGTGAAGTGTCTGTAACAATAGAGTGGAAAACAGTGCAAGTCAGGAGTAGTGAGTGCTGCTGCTGCTGCTGCTTCTTCTGCAAAATCGACAATGCATTCTGGGTGTTTCGACATGTGAAATTCAATTTGCATTTTCATCAGTAAAAAAACGATATGCAAAAAGAGAACAGTCAGCAGTGGAATTAAATACTCCCTGAGGTGATCCAAAATGCTGGAAGGCTGAGATTTGACTGCTACCTCATCCTCTTTGTGAGAAAACGGCTTGGGTTCCCTTTTACCCAAATGTCTCATTTCAATAATAAGAGTCAGAATAAAATATGGGCCATGGTCTGCCACAGTACAACCCTTCTGACTGCATAAATCACTCCCAGACAGTCAGTGCTTGTGTCGAAGCGAGTCGAAGGATTGCTCCATTGACATAACCCTAGGAGAGCATGTCACACGGGAAATCTGAACCTCTTCAACATCTCCACAAGAGCCTATGTACCGGTCTCTTTTAACCCCCTCCAACCACATAAAAACATACTCCACCAGGGTCCTGGGCTATTTTTCACATTAAGGGGCCTAATCACCATTCCCGAGATTTTATGCCCGCAGAACATTTGATGAATTCTGCCAATTTTCTACTGTGGAGTATTCCCTTTATTGTGCAACTTGTTCAATGGTATCACCTCTTTCTGTCTACTCTAAAATTCACCACCCTCCTTTTACAGTTATTACCCAATCTTTTTCTGTCATCACTCTCTGCTTGGAGGACTATTTTGAAAGGACATAGGGAGAAGACGGCTTAACTTGAACCCCGTGAATGTACCATGTCAAGGAGAGCAGCACAGTCGATGAAGGAATCATCAGGCTTTGAATAGGTCGAGCAGTGTCACCGCCAACACCTGGCTCCACAATAAGACATGACTGCTGTGTTGCAGGTCATACAGCTAAAACCCGCAACATCTCTCCTGTTCTAGCACTAAAGCCAGGCTTGTTTTTAAAGGTTGTTAAACTTGATGATAAGAACAAGTACTATACAGTCGTTCTACATGAATTCAGTATTTCCACAGCAGAAGGCAATGGTTGTAATTTGTGGTTGGTTGGCGATGCAGGAAGGAGGGACTATAGGTAATAAACCATCTGCTTTTGTTGCATTCATGATTGCTTAAAGGTAAATGCAGACATTTTTCAACCTAAGCTCTGTATTTAGATGTTTTGGGGCACATCTTTTCATTCAGGACAAAAATTAATTTCATTTGCGCACTACTGATTTAGAGCGCAAACACTGTCATATAATAACTGTTTAATTGATGTTATTCAACTCTGAAATCTAAAAACACTCAAAGTAAACAGCTTTTTGCCGCCACTGAAGAGGTGAACATATCTTTGAAAGTGTCTGGTAGCATGGCGTTGGTTCCTTACCTTACTAAGTGTGTATAATTTTTTTTTAAATTATTAGTTATCTGTTTACATTAGCCTCCTAACTGTCAGCAGGTGCGGCTGATAGTTTTTAATTTCTGAGGGCCAGCATGTTTTTTTTTTCCAAATGCTCTAAGTAAGATTGGAGCAATGGAGAAAAAGTGCTGCACCTAGCATCTTTTTTTCAGAGTGCAGTGAAAAGCAATCAAACAAATAGGATCACCCGAACAACCAAGAAAAAGAAAGAAGCAGCTTGTGTTTACCATCTCTGATAACAGACATCTGATGTGAACATAAACTGTCACAACAGATACAAAAAAATCTCACCTGTGAAAGCAAATTGGACAGACGTTGTGCTCCTGCTGAGGGTGAGTGCTTTACTCACTGTATGCAACGTAATGTAGCGGCTAGCTGTTTGCTGGTGTCATTGAAACAAATCATGAGGAGCGTGTTTTTTTTGTTTTGTTTTGTTTTTTAAAGACAGTGTTGCAATTAACCCCCGTGATAAAGCACCCTCGGTGCCCTCTCACTACTTTTCGGCCAGAAACTAATGCTATATGGACACAGACCCCGAGGCATAGCAAGCTGATTGCTGATGAGGGCCTTGTTCTGTAAGACACAGCTTCTCATCTGTAAGCTGCTGCATGTACAGACACAGCATGTAAACAAGTCAAGTCAAGTCAAGTCTGGGAGCAAGTGCTGGTGTTGCACTTTGCCACATCTGCCATACCACAGAACTGCCTAGGACTCAGGATAGCAACCACCCAGGCAAAAACCGATCCATCCAGTGCAGCCAGGTGAAACATGGGTGTCCCCTTGGCCTTCTCCAGCTATTGGAGGCATCAACACTGTGGTACCTATGCGTTGGATCATGCACAGAGAAACGCACCACATCGCCATAGCCGCTCACTTGATAACAATTATTGCAGTGGTACCCAAGGATCCTCTGAAGACACCAGGTACCAAAGTCATCCAGTCACTGCCACAGGTCACTTGTTATCATCCAAGTCTCACAACTATACAGTAAGACAGGAAGCACCAGGGCCCAAAAGATGCAGCAATGTGCTGCACATTGCTGCATCCACTACACCACAGAACCGCCCCGGGTTTTGGATGGTAACCACTCAGATAGACAACCGATCTATCCCCACCTCTTGAAAGTAGCCATCTATCTGTCACGGCCAAGTGAAACACAGGCATCTTCTTGGCCTTCTCCAGCTGTGGGGAGTCCTCAACACTGAGGCAGTCAGTCCAGACAAACAATGACTCTATTTTTTCAATCCAGTATGGAGTTGGTGCAAGTGAGCCATGTGCAACAGCAAGAATGTCAGCGGGTCAAAGACCACAGATTCTCAGTACTGTGCCCATGTCGGAGCAGCAGCTTCACAGCTTCAGTATGACCTTTGTTTACTTGGTGTGCTGAATTAAAGCTCAATGGCGCTACCACTAACACTAATACCCTTTCTACTGTGCTAATCTATAGGTCAGGTTAGGTCGGATCCGGCGGTCTGTGCTGCTGCCACACACACCTGGATCCACCACACTAAAAAACAGCACTGGGTTCTGGTTGGCAACCACCTAGGCAGGTAACTGGTCTATCCTCTCCTTTCAAAAAGAAGTCATCTATCTACCACAGCGAGCTGAAATGTGACGTCTCTTTGGCGTTGTCCAGTTGCTGATGTTTTCAGTCCCAAGGTCAGTACCAGTAACAATTGATCAAACTCACAGAAATATGTCACATGACCATACTGCCGTATCTGAGCAAGCAGCACTCTGCGTACTACTTAACGGTGAAAGCATTTTCATTAGCATCAGGAGCAAGGAATTGAAATGTAAAATTAAATGATGGAAATGTGCTGGAAATGCTAACAAGAAAATATTCTGTAAAGTTAAAAAACTGGGTCAACCATTATATTTTGTAGCAAAGTTGCTCTGAGACAGATTTTATTAAATATGTGACAAATTACGATAATGGAAATCACAGAGGGCATACCAACTAATGTTTTACAGTTGGAGTTTCCAACAAAGAACCTTTTGCAGGTCAATTTTCATTAACTACATTAGCTCAAAGAAGAAAAATGTGGAGTCATGTAAAGATGCAGTGGATAGATGATAAGATGTAGCACAATTTTTGGGGCAAACAGCAATTAATCGGCCTGCAATGAAATGAGATGAAATTTCATCCCTTCACTAATCTCTTTGATACAGAAAATGCCTAATTATGGCAGCTCAGAAAATTCTGCAACACCGCGCGTAACTTGTGTTAAATGAATAGTCCAAAATTATCAGACTGATAGCTGTAGCAAATGTGTTAGGTGGTTGTCTATAATCTTACTGGATGGATCCCTGACTACTTCCACATGCTAATATGTCAAACAAGACTCTGAACCAGAAACTGTTCTCAGTCTCAGTCTAGTCACCTATGAGATAGCTAATGTTCGGAAGGGCACCCATCTGTGAAAGCTTTAGACACTGTAAAAAAGCCGTAACAATACACCAAAACAGCAATAAATATGTTCATGTTCCAAAAATCCACAAAATTAAGCAGAGAGGACTGTAAATTCAAAATGTCTGCCAAGATAGCAATTGTCATGGCAATCCGGTGGCGAGGAAGATTGTGTCTTGATGGATTCCCAAATGGGATAGAAAATCTACATCCACGGTTGATGTAGGGACACCTGTGCATGGGTTTGTTTAACGTGGGAATGTCGTTGCACGCCAACAAACACATGGCCTTTGACAGATCCTTAGCCTGGTCCGATGGCTGGGAAATCCCAGCCTTCATCCACCTTCACAGCCGTTGGCTTACATGCCATCACCTTCTCCACCTGATGTGCTGTTGAGGACTTCTTGTTTCACCAGGGCCCTGTTAGCCATCTTGTGTTCAGGGTTCTGGTTGGGCCTTTATGGTTACCGTAGCAGCCACCGGGCAAACAAGGTGCCCACCGTATTTCACCACACAAGGTCCCCACCGTATTTCACCCCAACAGACAATCCCCTACTTGATCTGTTGCCCAGGTGTGGACAAGGGGATATGAAAACATTCCAAAATCTTTCCCCATGGGAAATGATTATATCTTTGGTATCGATATCTCAAGTCTTCTTTGAGATATATGCAATTACTTTGATGTCCTGAATAAAGGTCATTTGAGAGTCAAGGTCAATCCAAAAGGTCAGGGGCAAAGCCATGGACCTTCCCCTGTCCTTTCATACCCATATCACATTATATACTCCTTACAACCTTGGAGGAGTTTTGTGAACAAGATAACGCCCTCTTTCCTCAATATCACATATCTCAATGTCCAAATGAAGGTCATTGTGAAAGGTCATGGTAAAAATGAAATATAGGGTGTAAAATTAAAGCCCACTCTCTTACCATATCACATTTGTATCTTTAGCCATATGGGGGGAGTTTTGTTAAGGATACTTAATGTTGCAATGGTATACTGAGAGAGATGGATGAATCTCAACCAGGTCCCACTGCAGCACATTGTGGGAGCTCATAAATGATGGAAACTATAAATTATTTAGTAAAATGCATACACTACCTAGCTAAGCTAGGATGGAGAGCCCTTGTAATAACTTGGCTACACTAGTTACCTTACTTGCTAACAAAGCTCCTACCTAATAATTAATAACTATATGTCAAGTGTGTGTATTTTTATAATCAATATGATAACAAGGAACAAATGTGCTAGTGCACCTACAGATCCTTTGCTGACTGTAATCTTTAAATATGAAATTTATTTCATGACATGACACACAATCCAGAACCAGCAGGTGGCAGCACAGCACATAATGTATTACGTTTCATGTGGACCCCAGAACAATGTTCAAAACACTAGTGTTTCAAATGAAGTTTTGGCACCATCCCCAGCCACACATTCTATCTATTATTAATTCCAGTATTACACTCCAATTCTGTCAGCTCATACTTTCCCCTGCGGTTGTTAGTTTAACTTGTTAGCTTGCTGCTAACGTATGGGGTGGAGTTGACACATCCAAAGGTATATTGCAAAATAATGTTGCTTTTGTAATTGATTAGGCGCATTGAAATTCACCACAAACTCATCAGTTCATCCATTATGTGCTCTTTTTAAATTTGGTGAGTTTCAAGATGTTCACATTTACTGATTGTGAGTTATTGTCCACCATCGTAACCATCCACATTTTTGCTGTCCAAGCCCTACGCTGTTACCAGCACACAGAATAATATTCATGAGTAAACATTCATTCCAGTTAAGTAGTGATCTGTAGTTACTGTCTATTGTCTCATTAACAGTAAATGAGCTGCATATATGCAGTGCTTTTCCATCTGATGGAAATGTTCAGAGTGCTTTATGATGCCCCCCACACACAGGGTGCTGCCATGATAGGCCCTCAACTGCACCATTGGAGTCATTGTCTGATCAAGAAACTGAACCCATAACCTTCTAGTCCCAGGCAGGCTTGTCTGCTTGTCTAAATTATAGAACATGGGGTACTCCTCGAAAAAAGCAGACAACATTCCCTTCTCTGCTGATGTCCAGGCAGGCATAGGCAGCACAGGACTTCTTCTGTTTCTTCTCACCCTCATCAGACGATGATAATAAGGAAGAGGACTCATCATCTTCTGGGACAACAGCAGGGGGCTCAGCAGCACCCTCCTGGACTGGAGGGAGTTCTTGCCAGGCTGGGGGCTCGGCATGAATGTCCACGGCTACCTCCAGCAGCTCCACAGCCATCTGGGGGTCTTGGCCTTCCTCTTGGTGCCTTGTTGCCTCCTGGATGACATGACGATTGCTGTTGTGTTCTCACGTGTTCACTCGCAGTTGCAACAAGAGTCATCAGGAGATGACATATCCCCCTGGTCCCCACAGATCAGTAATACAAAGTGTCAGGGGATCACGCAAGTACACCTTTATGCTAAAAATGAATGAAACTGGTTAACTGGTTCTTGAGATGTCATGCTAACAAGGGTGGCAATGTCAATATCTTGAATATCTCACTGTGACCTTGAAATTGACCCCAAGATCACCGTAATCGACTGGTGTCGAGAGATCACCCAAGCACACCCTTATGCTAAATATGAATGAAATTGGTCAACTGGTTCTTGAGATATCGCACAAACAAACAACAACGGACAGACGGATGGATGGATGGACAGACAGACAGACAGACATGCTGATCGCTATATCGCCCCGTATTTCATACCAGGGGGGATAAAAATGAGGCAAACGGTCTGAATGTATGGCTTTTATATATTTTATATAGCGTCACATAGTCATGTGATCGGCAGCATTCGATAATGTTCACGAACGTTCGCTAACGCTTGCCACAAACATTAGCAACATCTTCGTTAATGATCATTAGGGTTTGCTAAGGTTTGTTCTCTTTCACTGACTACATTTGCAAGCAGTCACTAATATTAGCAACTGTTTTGCATACATTTGCAACTGTTTGCAGAAAAATAAATTTGCATCAAGAAATACTGTTTGTGACCCTAAAAGCTCTTTGTGAACTGTTTTGCAACCATTTACGAACCCTGACGAAACCCAAAATTCGCTACGTTCATCAGCATTCACCGCTCTGTGAAATACTACCTTTAGGCAAATTTGAGCCCCACCTGCTCCCTTGCAAAGACTGACATGCACAAACTTTAGGGTCAGGTGAGGTCAGGCCATGTCAAGAAGCATGCACTGGTGCTGCATTCACCACCCTACTGAGCCATACTACTGTAGGTTTTGAAGACCAAGGATCCATGCCTATCTGCCATGGACTGTTTTCCCTTCTGCCCTCAGGCAGACGTTATCGGGGCATTCAGAGCAGAACATCCAGGTTCTGTAAAAGCTTCTTCTCCACTGAAAT
>CABFOU010204781.1:0-13022 GCA_900660325.1 Opsanus beta
CAAGCCAATTTTACACACAAACTCCCAGGTGGGGGTCCATATGGGCCCCAGGAGGGAATACCTTGAAGTCAGCGCAGTAAGAGTAAATTCAGTGCAGCAAACACACATAATTTTACTGAGGAACAAAATCCACTACTGCTGATTATCAATGATGTATTAAAAACAGATGGACCCCACTTGGTAGGATGAAGGTTAAAACTTTTGTACATCTGGGTACTAACCCTCAACTGGACCTCACTGAACACTCGTGTATCTCAAATTTGATCTCAGTTCTTTTATACTTTTATATTTATTTTCGCATCAAGCAATACTATTTATTTATTTATAGCATATTCCAACCAATTAGTCAGTGTCCTTATGTAATGACTCACAGGTTCCTTCTAAAAATTTGTTGTTTTTTTTTTAGATTTGGAAATCTATATAACACTTCCAAAAAAGGTTCCATTTTGGTTGTTAGGCCACTATCTTGGATTTCCAAAATTGGCGACCTTTGGAAATAGTCAGATTCCTTGCACAATTCCGTTTTAAGATTTGGAAACTATAAATTTTTAGAAAACTTATGAAATTAGAAAGAAAAAAAAAACATTTCCATGTTGTATTTTGAAAACTAGAAACCTTTGAAAGCTTTCTGGAGTCTGGTTAACCTAGGATCATGACTGAAGTGACTCATTAAGAATTTTGGAGGGCATTATTTAAAAAAACAAAACAACACAAAAAAACATATTCAATCTTTCTTGTAATTTGTAATAATGGTTATTAACCCTTAAAACAAGAATGGTGCTGATTATTTGTTAATTGCGGACCATAAAGTTGACCCACAAATAAGCGGACAGCAAGAAAATGAAAAATTAGATTCTGAAGGCCAACAATTTTCAAAATCCAAGACGGCGGCCATAATGACCTTTTGAAAAAAAAAGGAAACAGTTTTTTGGATTTCTCCTTTCATAAGCTTCCTAAAAGTTGACTAAATCTCCAAAAAACTTTAACAAAATTACACAAAGAACCTGACAAATATATACAAAGTACTTCCCAAATTTAGCAACAATAAAAACAGTCAAACACAGTATATATATTCACTGGCTGCAGTATTTGCTGACCCCGTGCTGTCCCTGATAACTTACTGCTACAACATGAGAGTTTCACAGTTTGGGATCAATAATGTCTCTCTGTCTGTTTAATGGTTTGTGAGTTGTATTGATAAGAGCGTCAGAATGACATATTGGATACTGTATTGATGATCTATAGCGCACAGTCTAAAGTGTATCTGGGGCATACTGCTGTTAACATAGTGCAGGACACAAAAGGACTGCATCTAGTCATCCTTTTGTAATTCATGTTCTGCCCAAAACACACCCATGATTAATCACATTCAAGAGCCAGCGTGCACTGGAACCTGGACCATTCCTCTTTAGATGGACGAAGAAGGGGACAGAATTGAGAGGTTTTCTGGTGAGGGAACAGGTCTTTGTGCAGCAGATTTGTGGGAGTTTCACCCCCCACACTCTGCTCATGGTACAAACCAGAATTATTAAAATTGTGAATGATGTGTATCGGCTCGTGATGGGGGGTATCATTACACCCTAGAACACAACAACACTTTGAATCTCATTTTTGAAAAAAAAACCCTCTCCAAGAAAAAGAAAACAAAGCCAAACTGATGAGCACTGACTGCTCACCTGTGGTGAATCTTAATATTTCTTCCTTCCATGTTGGCACCAGATAAATGGAAGTATTACTTTCTCATTGAGTTGAATGGCTTCAAAGACCATCAAAGTGTCGGAGATGTATTCTGGGTCTGGTTGGGCATCCATTTGACAGATCTCAGAAATCCACTGACACCCACAGTGAAGCAGTGAAGCACTCGTTAGCTTATAGAAAAAAAATTTAAGAATCAGTCTAACAAAATATTGCAAAAATGTCAGTAAAAAAATCTTGCGTCTGTGTGCAGTTAATCTGAGTAAAAATAAATAAATTACACCTGATGGTCCAATCCAGAGATGAGGAAAGAAGTGGTTGTTGTTCAAAGGAAACCAGACAAACCTTTACCAACACGTAAAAGCAGATTAAATTTCTTTGAGCACAGAAGACAAAGACTCTAACAACACAGGGACCAATGTGCCAAGTCAGAGACTTTGGACTAAAGTTGCCAGGAGAGCTTGAGCTGGTGCAGAAGCAGAGTATCCCAGCAGATTCCCTCGTACATAAGTTCAACTCTGTTCTGTGCAACTTCTTGGACTTGGTTGCGCCAGGAAAATTATGAACGTGTCAAAAGAGAAAAAAAGTCTCCATGGATTACCGAAGATCTGCGACTCCTCAGGAGAGACTGTAGGAGGACTGAGAGCAAGTGACATTCCTCCAGACAGGAATGGACTTAGTGGACATGTCAAGACAGCTTGAAGGAGTCTCAATGTGCCATGTCAGCTGATAAAGCAGCTTTTTATTCTAATTTCATCAATAACAATAAGCATAATTTCAGACTCTGATTTGACACTGTGGCAGTACTGACCCAGGGACAGCAGTCTGTTGTGGATACTAATCTCACAGTAGCTGATTTTAATTCCGTTTTTACAAATAAGATTGATGATATTTGGAACAGGTGACCACTGTGGAGGATGAATTGTGCACTTACAATGACTCTTACGATTGTGGTGTCAGGCTCAAATTCAGTTAATGGCCTGCTGATACTATTTTTCTTGCTGGTCTACCCAAGATGGGTATGAATGCCAAACATACTACTTGTTCTCTTGATCCATTGCCATGTTGGATGATGTAGTTTTGGCACATTTTGGGGCCTGTTTTACATAATATTTTGAATCTGTCACTCTCCACTGGAGTATTTCCAGCCACTTAAGCCGGCAGTTATAAGCCTGTCCTTCAGAAACCGGGCCTGGATCCACAGAGTTTGGCAAACTATAGACCTGTGTCTCATTTGACAAATATTTCAACCACTTTCTTGGATAAAAATCTTGCCATTAATGTTCAGAGTGTTTCAGTCTGGAATCTGCACTCACAAAGGTGGTGAATGATTTCTTAGCCAATATGGACTCAAACTCTGTATCCGTGTTATTGTTGTTGGACCTTGGTGCTGCATTTCATACTGTTGATCATGGTGTCCCATTAAACAGGCTTGAGAATTATTTTGGTATCTCTGGTACAGTAATGTTATGGTTGAGGTCATAGTTGTTGGGTCAATCCCAGTGTGTTATTTTCAACAATGTGGCAACAGATTTTCACACTGTTAAGCAGGATGTCCTTCAGGGTTCAGTTCTAGGCCCATTGTTATTTTTCCTGTATGCATCTCCGTTGGGGAAGATAATTCATGATTTTGGGCTGAAATTTAATTGTTATGCTGATGATTTGCAATTGTATTTGCCTGTGATTGCTGGAGATGGGGCTAATAGTGCTATCATGAGCAAAACTGAGGCCTGTTTAGTTGCTGTGAGGACTTCAATGTCAACTAAACACTCAATTCAAACAAGACTGAAATGATGGTTATTGGGCAACCAAAATTGAGAAACTCGGTTGAGCAAGTTACTATTTCATCGGGTGATTCCTTTATTCAGCGATGTGGGACTGTCAGGAATCTTGGTGCCACCTTTTGATGAGTCTCTCTCATTTGATGCGCATATCAACGAGCAGTTTATCATTTGCAAAATATTGCAAAGGTCAGACCTGTTTTTTCTTTGGCTGATGTGGAGGTATTGATCCATGCTTTTTGTCATCCAGAATTGATTTTTGTAGTGCTCCGTTTTCAGTTTTGCTACTTAAAAGCATCAGAGGTCTCCAGATGATCCAGAATGCAGCTGCTCGGGTTTTGACCTGAATACGAAAGTTCGATCCCATAACCCTGGTCCTGGTGTCTCTTCACTGATGTTCATATAAGGGCAGATTTGCAAGTTCTGTTGCTCATTTAAAAGATTTGCGTGGCTGTGCACCATCCTGTATGGCTGATTTGGTTCGGTCATATGTGCCAGTGCGTGCCTTGAGATTACAGGGGGCTGGCCTGCTGTGTGTGATTACTGTGAAATATTTTAGTGTTTTTAATTTTATTTTACCATAATTTATTTTAAATCATTTTAATTGTGATAGTGTGGTTTGGCTTTGTTCTTGTTAAAGTGCTACAGAAAAAAATTATTATTATGAATTATTATCCCTCTTTGTCTCTGATGTTCATTATTCCCTTTTTCTGATTCGGCACCAGACAGATCCCGGAATAACAGAAACAAAGCTCGACAAAGAAAGGACGCCGCTGAACATGACTGCAGAAGTTAAACAACTTCAGCTGCTGGCGGCACACAGTAAAGACCTAAACCTGGAAGAAAGCAAAATGGCAGGTTTTAAGGAGCAGTTAGTGTGGGTGGAGCCTTTTTCTGTCATTCTTTTGACATTTTGTCTTGTTACGCCCATCATGTCAGGACACTATGACTTTGAAAGAATCACTCAGCGGTCAAGATGTTTCTCTCCTGTGCAAGGCCAGCAACACATTAGCACCTTCAAGGACAATTTTTTTTTTTCTGACAGCAGCCGCCAGTCAGTCTAATGCTGTCGTCACAGTAAAGGGTGAGTCAAATTTTAGCCACAGCATCAAGTAAAATACAGAGCAGGTAGCTGAGTGCTGGAAGAGGTGACACCCAAGAGACCAGGGTTTAATTCCTATCTGGGTTCTTGGATAAGACCCTTTGTCTGCATTGTACCAGCCCATCATCTGTAAAAAGGCACCAGGCTTGTCTGTGGAAGTGGACGTAACCTGCAATGGAGTCGTAGACGTCATTCCGCTTCATGCAGGGCCTCTATGGAACTTTTTCTTTGAGGAAAATGAGCGAGGATGGAAGCGCTGACACGGTGACTTAATGCAAAACACACAGCGGCTGTTGTGTCATCAGTCTGTAGTCACAGTAGATGTAAAGTGTGTCTGCTCAAAAAAAATGGTAAAAACTGAAGCAAATAAACACGGTGTGAGAAATCCAGGAGGCTCCGTGAATGCATTTGGTGGAAGATGTGGTTTAAGTGGCTTCTTTAGAATATGATCTCCAGTGTTCATTTGCAACGCCTGAGGATATTCTTCTTGGTCAGGGGCTGCCCCATTTGGGGAAAAAAAAGCAAGGATCTTGTGCACAAGTGAGAATTAATCAAATATGACGCCAGTCGGTTGACGGGGGCAACAACACTACGATTGATGCCACCTTGGCCTTAGACCAGGATTTACGGCCTTTAACCCCCGCCAGTGAGTGCTCGAAATTTGAGACGTTTGTCCCCACAGCACACCACCATTTTTAGTCTTAGACCAGTCTAACTCTAGTACAGTCTCAGTTTAACTTCCCTAGTCGATGTCTCTGTCAATCTCTCTTAGTACTACTTAGTACTAAGGGAGATCGCTCTAAGATCTAAGTACTCTAAGTACTAAGGGTACTCCCTCTTAGTACTACTTCATGAAACAGAGCCTTCCACAAGGCACTGCTCTTTGACAATGAAAGGAAGTAGAGGAGGCTGTGTTTTTCCAAATGGGTAGATGTCCAACTTGGGCCAAAGAACTCCTTGGAGTTGCAGGTTGGCAATAGAAGAAGGGACTAAACTACCTTGTTCATGCGATGTCAAACTGCCCCTTTGAGCATAACAATTTGACATCACATTGTCAAGGTAGTTCAGTCCCTCGTCCCAGAATAGCAATCATGTGATCAGCATGGCACAACATGTTCTCTGACTTCAAACGACATGTCCAAAGTCTTTAACATGCTCAGAATAGGAAAGATGTTGGATGTCCTCCAAACTATGAATACCACATTACTGAGAAGGAGAAATAAGCTCATAAACCGTAATTTTGTTAATTTTTTACTCCTCAAACCAGTGCTGCTGTTTTATTTTCTCATCTTTTACAAGCAAAGGGTCAGTTAATGGTAACACCTCAAGGGAGCAGAGCAAAGGAGGAAAACAAAGAGCAAAGATGGAGATGGTGCGAGAGGAACGCGAGCTAAAACAGGCTGGCTCATCGAGGATTCCTCTTGAAGTGTCTCCCACTGAGGGTGGGCGGAGCTAGCCTGCAGTGACTCCACATTTGTGTGCGCCAACATCAATGAAGGAATGCTGTCTGACCCTCCGAGAGTCTCTCCCGGGAGCAGACGGGTGGGCGGATGGAGGGAAGAGAGTGGGGACGAGCGAGTGCTGGGCGGTTTTTCGACGTGTCTGTTCCAGGGTGTATTTCAGCTTGCATCGTATGTGTGGTTACTTGGTCCTTGCTCGTCTGCGTGCACATACTGTGATGATGTCTGTCCACGATCAAACACACACGACCTTTTCAAACACAGAAAAATGCAGTTTCATTGATTTAAGAGCGCGAGCGAAAAGCTACAATGGTCCCCCAGAGAGTCGACTGACGAGCTTCATATTGAACCCAATTTCCAGAAAATAGTCTGCTGCTGTAATGATGGTCTAAAGTGCTGAGGAAAAACAACCAATATGTTACAGAAACGGTTCCCAATCTGGGAGCCAGGGATCCTCAAGGTCACCGTATAAACCTGAGGGGTCATGAGTGGATTATAGAGACAGAAAAAAGCATTGTTCTTCTGTCGAGATTTTTAATTGTTTTGCTTTTTTCTTGTGAATTGCTTGATTATTAGAGAATATATACAAACACACACTACACACCAATAGGGCCAGTTGAGCAACTTTAAAGGAATTGGGGGAATTCATTCATTTTCTACACCTGCTTAATCCAATTAAGGGTCACAGGGGAGCTGGAACTAATCCCAGCAGTCATTGGGTGAGAGGCTTGGAAAAGCCCCCAGGCCATCGTAGGGCCACATATAGACAATACCCAATGACGAGGTGAAGTGTCTGGGGTTGTGACTGCCCTGGATCAAGACTAACACTCCATTCAGACTGGGATTGGCAATCCGGATTGAGCGGGATTTGGACCAAATTCGGTTTGAGCCAGATAGCTTTTTTCTGAATGTGAGTTCTGCAAATCGGATCTAAGCGAGATTATCTTTCGAAGGTGGGTTGAGTGAAATTTGCCGAGGTCTGAATGCAAATGTGGATAGAATCCAGCTAGTTCAGGGATCGTGATGTCACTTCGTCCATGTGCCCATGGTGTCCTCTCCACTGTGGCGACACTCAATGCGGTTGCAACGGTGAGGACAGCAAACCGTTTTTTTTTTTCTCGGCGGCGCCTTATCGCCAAGAAAATCCACCAGGTGCGTTCCCTTCCATGTGTCTCACACACCTGCACTTCTACGTCCAGATCCATATGCACACACTCCTGCACTCTCACTTCCAGACACATCTTTTGGCCTTATCCTGATTGAGTTTGGATGTGTGTAGGATGAGCCTGATTTGAAAAACTGGTCTGAATGCTACCCGGCTAGGATGTAATCCAGATTGCCGGATTGCCAACCGCAGTCTGAACAGGGCCTAAGATCTGGGCTTTCAATGGCTTCCTAGAGTCAGCCATCAGAGGTGTATCTGGAAAAAGTCAAACTTGTTGAAACGTATCTCTGTGGTGACCTTCATCTTTCTGAGTCCACTGCCTTTTGAGGTCGATATGTCTGGGAAGAACTTTAGGATTCATGAGGTGTCTGGTGATGCTGATACCTATGCAGGACAACAAAGATCCAAGTCTTTCGGGTTCTGGTGTTACCTCTCTTTGTGTATGAGACATTAGCTCATGATCTGGATATCTCTGGTACTACGTCTCTTCAGAGGGACTTTGGGTACTGCTGGGTTGACTTTTTGTCAAATGAACAGTTACTCGAGACTCTCAGCTGTCTGGTGAAGGAACAAAAGCCACGACAGTTTGTGTGCTGGATCACGCCCAGAGAAGCAAGTCACATAGCCACAGTTTTGAGGACCAGGCACCTGGAGAAGGCCCAGGTTTCACATGGCAGTGGGAGAGAAATGGTTACTTTCAAAAGGTCCACCAGTTGTTGACTGGGTAGTTTCTATGTGTTTGCAGTGAGGCGTGGAAATCAATGCATCCTGCTAGATGTGATCTGGTGCTTCTTAGAAGTTTAGAAGTTTGACTGAGTCAAGACTTGCAACACGATTACCAACAAATCAAATCCAGCATCAGACTAATTCAAACTAGCTGAAAATAAGGTCGCTGTTTGAATACTTAGGGCCATTTACCGGTCCCCTTATTTGCTCTAATGCACTTTTTACCATTAAATTCCCTAAAGGGGTTTTTTTTTTAATCACTATCATTACCTCTGAGTGCAGCAGAGCTTTTACGCACTTGTTCTGCCTGACACTCTTCATATCGCTTCGCCTCTTCTGTAATAGACTCCAGCAACTGTTGCAACACTTTAAGGGCTGAAGTACCAACGCTGAGCCGCTTCCAGCTTGAGAAAAATCATTTCTTTGTTGCAGAGTGTTTTCATTTTCCGTCTGCTCTGCTCGTTTCCTCTGTCAAGTAACCGCCTGGTTGAAGGCTGCGCTTCCTGCCTGGAGGAACAGAAGCTTTTCACAGCTGCTCGAGTTACAAACAGTCCACTTTATAAAGGCTGAACAGAACCAACACACTACCTGACAGCGCTCTCCCACACCGCTCTCCCACACAGCTGCAGGGGGGAGAAGGAACGTATAAAACCAACACGGAGAAATGAAGTGTGTTCGTGTGAGCGTGGAGACGGTTGGAGGCATCTACCAAGGTGGAAGATGAGCTGCAGGGAGAGAAGATTGGCCTCGTGCTGATGGAGCATCACGCTCCAGGTTTGGTCGGGACGGTGAGGAAGCGTTGCTGTCATCTCAGACGTGCGGTGGTTCACTGGACCGACTGGGAATATCGCATGTCATTCGTCTACAGCGGCAATACGAGCTTCCTCTCAGACCGTAGAAAGTCAGGAAGTCTCACCGAGGAGAACAATTGATCCAACAGTAAAGCCGCATTTCCATATGGGAAATCTGAGCTGTGACGTAATGTGGACGACCAGATCAGAACCTGACTTGATGAACTTTCCATCAGGTTTTTAACGGGCACAGCTGTCGGCGACATTGAATGAGATTCTGGCGTATTCTAGGTTTCACATGTTGATGTAAAATGTGTTTCTTCTAACATCCCTCTAGTGGGTTCAGATGAAGTGCTAAAAAGCAACCGATAGGCGGCGCAAGATGCCCAAAAGCCTGCGTGACATCACCTGTAGGGGTTTCTACTATGGAGACGCGGAACAGCCAGTATGAAGGCCGAATCTGAGCATCACCATATTGGCAGCGCTGATTCTGGCTACACCACGATGAACTCAATGAACGCATAAAGAGGTGGAACATAGGTGGCTCAGTGTGCGACGAAAGAAGCATGAACACGCCCTTCTCTTCGAGTCTGAACCAGCTAAGCTAACAGGCTAACCTCGGTTAAGGTGTTTATCAAATGATATTTTTGGGGACTGTGCGGTGGATCTCCTAACATTAAAAGATATTAGCATTAACATTAAAAGATATGAGCTGCTTATTTTCTCAGTCATCGTGCATTAACGGGGCGTAACGGATAAAGCTACCAAGAGCTGCTAGAAGCGTTAACACCATTAGCATACAACATTTCACTCATTTTGCAGCAGAGATGTTTTAGATGATCTGTTAGGGCGTTTCACCACATAACAACCCAGATTATTCCAGGTGTTTTTAAACTGGATGTTCCTTTGTTTTCAATCATACAATGACAGAAGGACTAAAAAAAGAAATCCACCAAGCTGGACATGACAGTAACAGTTATCATAAGTACATGTCAACAATGGACAAAAATCCCAAACTAGAGAGCTGATTAAAAAAAGTTCAAATGAAATGGACTAAAGTTTTTACTGTTGTGTTTTCAGCTATGTAGGCCAGCAATCTATGTACATTTACATCAGATAACATCCAATATATTGTCCATCGCACATTATCTTGTTTATTTATGAAATATAAAAGCCCTTACGGTGCACATTACAGACTTGTCCAGCAGAAAACATCAGGTGGACACAGATGAAGAAGATATTGGATGTTATTTGTCCATCTTGCATATTCATGGGATTTTGAAGTCCTTCTGTTAAGTAACAGCACATGCTGTGGTGCGCAAATGTAGTGCTAAGTTTCTGTATGTTGGTAAACTCACCTCCAGGGAAACACTGTGTTCAAACGTGAGTGCCACATACAGAAAAAAGATTTGACTTATACTCTGGAAAATACAGGAATATATTAAAGGAGAAGGGTCTTCAGAGTACAGTCTCCCATTGAGGTCAGCTGACTGTGCTTTTTATGTGTTTATAGCTCAACTTGTACAGTGAATGAAGATCCTACAGGGAAACATTTTTCTTTTTTTGCATCTGGACTTTGAAAGTGGAGAATTTTAGTGTGAATCTGGATCAGCCTCAAGTCCATCAGCTGAAGCTGTGTGTTGCTGCATCCACCACACAACGGAACTGCCCTGGTTCCTGGATGGCAACCAACACTGCTGCAGCTAGGTAAAAAGTGGGCATGTCATTGGTCATCTCCAGCTGCTGGTTGTCCTCAACACTGAGGCACCTGCGTGGTGGACCATGTCCAGAGAGACGTGCCACATAGACAAAATGTCACAGATGACATCCTCAACTGAGTCTACCAAAGTAACCACTCGTTTGACTTAGTCACTCCAGTGTTACCACAGGATCCTTCGGTACCTGGAACCAAAGACATCCAGTAGTCACCTTAGGTCACTGGTTAGCATCCATCCATCACAGCCACAGAGTAAGACAGGAAGTACCAGGACACTAAAGACTTGGACCTTTTGCACCCCTGAAAAAATATTGGCATCGCCAAACAGTTGTCCATCAACCTCATGCCACTGACTGACATCACACAATATGCAGTGAAAATGACAAATGTCCTGTCTCACAATTCTGAATAAAAAAATCCCTGGATCTGGGCTTTTGTCCAGATCTGCTCCGAATTTCAGTGGGTTATTCTTTCTCATGTTCCACCTGTCCAGCGAGTTTCAGGAAAACTGGCCTGGTCATTTTTGAATAATCCTGCTGAAAGGCAGATAAGGAAATAGATCCAAAAACCATAACCTTCTTGTTGGTGGTAACGAGCAAAGACGGCACATGCTAACCGTTAAAGGTCTGTGTTTGTGTGGGTGGTTTGGAAGCTACTTTTTGGAGCTGACTGAATGGAACAGACTGTGGGCTCAGCCCCTATGTGTCTGTGTGTTTTTGTGATACCAGACTGTCCTGGTGGAGGTATTCCAGAGGCGATTCTGGGCAGCGACAGCAGCACCGTCAGAACACCTGCTCTGCTCCCCCAGCATGGCTCCATGGAGATGGGCTTCGGCACCACCTGCATGAAAACAGACAATCACTCAATAAATAAACAATTAAACAAATAAAATCAGTCCGTCCCAATGATGACAGACTGGACAGAAACGGAGAAAAAATAGCGACGGTTCCATTTTAATAGAACACATTAGGATTGTTGCTGGCAGTTTAACATGATGCCAAACGGGACAGAATGAGGACATAAACATTGATTTAATTTTATGCAAAGGTTTGTGGACAGAACCGTAAAATGGCAGATGTAGTCCCTCCCCAGAAAGACATCAGGGGGTTGATGCGTATAACTTTATATTATGAATACTTGCACAGAGCTTCAGTGGACCACACGCATCATTAAGTAATTATTAATATGAGGAGAAACCCGTGATTAGGTTTAGACAGTGTTCTAAAAAAAAAGGTTACTGGTGAAGACTGCGAATTGCACCAAACATTTCTATTTTCTATGGAATTACATTTATTTTACATGAAATTGTTCACAAACTGACACTCATGATACTGTGGATAGGCACCCCAGATTTACAGCTAAATACAGTTTGTATTTTGACCATAGAATGTGGAGGCATTGAAAACTTTCCCTTTTGGGAGGACTGTGTATTTTTCTGGCCCCAATAACTTTCAGGGTTCTGTCCCACTTGCGACCTAATTCAGGCATGTACCTGGCAACATCCAGTCAAATCCTTGCACCAAATTTGGCTGAGCTGTGTCCCATAGCGACTAATTGGGTATTATTCTGACTCCAATAGCTTTCAGGGTATCGGCCCAGTCGGGATGATTCTGACGTATGCACTGCTCCACTCCCCAACCAAACCCATGTGCCAACTTTCAAGCAGCTCGGCACAGCGACTGCTGTGAGGTAGTCCGGAAACCGCTGAGTCACAGACACACAGACACATACATAGTGTGGTGTACATGACATGTCGCACCAGCTCACGCTCCCTGACCTGATCTGACTAGTCCAGGTCCTAAACTGACTCCTTGAATCCTATGGTTACCTGGGTAATTACAGGGAATATGAAGTGACACAATCTGGGGAGAAATGTTTTCATAATAACGTCTCTGGGTTTCAAATATTCGAAATTAAAGAAATCTTACAATTTACTGAATAAGAACAAACCATCATCTGCGTACAGCACCAGTGGGACTGACTGTAGAATAATGTCTGTCTGGGTTAAAGTGGCTCATATCTGAACACACAAAAAGCAGATGAGGTGAAGAGTCATCGATCAGGTTTGACCCTTCTGCCACACTGTACCACAGAGGTCACAGAGACTGACCCGGTTCATTACTGCACTCTGTGGGGAAAAGAAAAACCACCACAAAGTCCAGTCATCCCCGTTTTCCTCATTAAAGCCTTCTTTTACACGCTCACCCTCTCACTCAAAACATTTGTGAAATAGAATATACACATGAGAAGAGGGAGGAAAAAAAGAAATAAATCTGAGTGGACCAAACGACATCTGTGCTTATTTCACATCCGCACTGTGGGAATCACTTCTTGATGAATCTGAAGGAAACGGATACAACAAAATCCCTAAATTAATAGATTTTCTTCGGTTAGCAAAAACACAAATGCACATTACATCTTATCAAGACAACACAGGCGGCACGTCTGTTGAAAACAAACCCTACACGCAGCAGCAAATTAAAAACAGAAAATGGGGAGACAGCTTAATAAAATGTGATTCAATAGACAACAGATTTGTGCAAAACGCTAAGATTAAAAACAGAAAGCCTGCATTTATAATCCAA
>CABFOU010204976.1:0-12425 GCA_900660325.1 Opsanus beta
GGGGGAGGGGGCTGGACATTGGACGCCCGCACACGTTTGTCTGGGTTGAGGGGGGGCACATAGCGCTGCGGCCGTCATCCCTCTGGGTTGTGCAGCGCGGGCCACGCCCAGTCGGTGCTCGAGGAGCCCCGAAAGTGGTGTGCTGCACACTACTCTCATGCTGGCAGCAAGATTGGACCTACGCTGTCTAAGTATCCCACGATGTTCGTGTGTGCGCCATCGACTGGGGCTGAGTGTGTGTTCGATTTGTTTCGATTTGCCACACACGCACGGTTCGCGCGCATGTGTGAAAGCAGTTTTGTGCGCGTCGTCCACCCTGGGTTCGACATGGGCGATGATTTCGTGCAGTTCGTCTGGCGCCTCCCGAGCGGGATGACCTGCGTGCGCGGTGCCGTGCGAATAGTGCGATTGCCCATACGACGCCAGCTCGCTGCCGGAGGACCGTGTTTCCCCCACGAGCGCGCCACAAGGGTGGTGTGCATTTCCGGTGTATGAAAGGCTGGAACGAACGCTGGGTGAGGTGTTAGAGGCCCAGATGATGTTGATCAATCACAAGGCAACTCCACCTTCGTGCGCGTTTCGGCCATTGTCGTGTTCTGTGTGAAGGGGCCCTTATTGATATCCCAGAAATGGTAGAAATTATGAAAATAACCATGGAGGAGTAGGTCAACAAAATGACAAGCAGACATGACTTTGGTCCCAATGACTGACTTTTGGGAACTTTGACTGTGCTGGGCAATTTTACCAGAAGACTCAATGGGTAAAAGAAAAAAAATAATATATATATATATATATATTACAGAATTGAATACAAAGTTGTAAATTTGGTTTAGCCTCAGCCCCCGTCGCGGCAGTGGGATGAGACGAGAGGATCTTGAATCCTGCCAATAGAGGAGGCAGGGGGTGAAGCCCGTGTCAGACAAGGATCAGCTGGGGGCAGTGGGGCAGCGGAGGGAGCATCGGGCGGAGAACTGAAAAACAGCAACAGGTGAGAAACACATTGAAACTTTTAAAGGACATGCCTGTGTCTTATTGGTTTGTGGTGAAAATTAATGGTAGCATCTGTTGAGGATTATGTGTGTGGCTGGAGACAATTATTCATTGTGAAACACGCTGGATAGTGAGTCTTCTGGTATAATTGGTGCTACACTTCATTTCCAAAACCCACCTTCCATCTGTGTGCCTTTTTGTTCCAAATCACCATGAAAATTTTAATTTTGGCCTTTGACTTCAACCTTTGATTTTTAACAGTAATAACCTTGCCTTGGCAATTCCAGAAGCCACCTATGCATGTGTACCAAGTGTCGTGGACACTGGAGGAAATAATTTTGACCTTTGACTCCAGTGACATTGACCTTTACGAAAATAGCCATTTAAAGGCAATTTTGGGGTTGACTTTCTCCCATATCTCATGGTTGCTGGAAATTGGGCAAAGAACCTGGGAGGCAGATGGGAACAAACAGATATACCAAAATTTTTACCTTGGATCCCATGATTTTCACATTTGCCAAAATAAACCCTTTAACTGCAATTCTAGGGTCAGCCTACATGCACACATCAAGTTCAGTGGAAATTGGTCCGAGCACCTCGGGAGAAGCTGTGGAACAAACAAACAAACATGCACATACTGTAAACAAATGTTTCTCAAATTATCATAAGAATTAGTATGTTGATCTTTAGATGGTGATGTGACAAGTGTTAAGGAAGCAGGGTTTGACACTCCCACCCCAGTCTTTGCTGTCAGTAAAGGTGAACAGCTATGTGACTGTTTCCAATCATCCATCAAAATGCAGCAGAACAGACAGGAATTTACTCAATTCATACCTAATACATACACTCACTCACCAGGACAAAGCAAATACCGATAATTAATGAATCACTGAACTGAGGGTAATCAGTAACTATGTGGAACAACTGTCTACTTATATTCACAAACCTATTTTTTTTCTGGCAAGTCGTGATGAAGGTACGTAGCACACACTGAAATGCAGTGTAAAAGAGACAGCAGAGCTACAGTAGATGTGTTCAGCTGGTTTGAGGAGAGGGACATGGAGAGAACAAAGGCAGCCTCAGCACACATTCTGCAGTGGGAATTCACACTGTAAAAGAAAAGGATCGTCTCGTCTTTCCGCTCCCATTATTACCCAGAGGTCTTAATTAGTTTAGGTTAATCATGCACTGCTGTAACTGACGAGTGTTTTTCTCCTTTTCATCTATCACTTGAGTGCCTGGAACCAACCTGTACTGGAGCACCTCATTTCATGTAACAGCCCTGATCCATCCCAATTCCCTAAGATGATTGTTGCACAGTTTTCATACTTTCTTTGTCATTTTTTATTTTTATATGCGTTGTGTTGTGTGTCTCAACTGTGTGCATCCTGGAATTCCTTCATTTGGCAAACTTCTCACATTTTAGTTATGAACTGAAAAAGCCACCAGTGATGACTGGCACAAGACCTTAGACAACATAATTGCAAATCAGGATGTGATATATTATAATAAATTAATCTGCTACATGAATATTTTTTCCTAATAGGTGGTACTTTACACTTTTTAAAATTTAATTATTATTTTTTGCTTTACCTATTTTTAAGGGAAATTAAAAAACACTTGCAAAATAACTGGAGGGCACTTGTAATCACAAGGTGCATCTGAACAACATTAATCAGTAAATGTTGACTGTGTTTATTTTTAGGAGATGGGTGTCCTTGTGTGGTGTCAGTGTTCATAATCAATTCGTTTTAAAAATTAATATTTTGCATATTATGCTGATGTAAATGGCCTACATATTTATGATGAAACATTCTCATACATTTATGTAATTTCCCATAATTAACCCCATCAAGGAGGTTATGTTTTCCTTGCTGTCTGTCTCTGTCTCTCAGCATGATATAAGAAAAATAATTTCAATGGTATTTGGTGGAGAGATGGGTCATCTTTTAGCATCCGGGTCAAGGCACAGGTAAGAGTGTGGTGGTATAGTACGACCAAATTATGTCCTACTACTTGCTTCTAGTACATACTCCAGTAAAGGTTGGGTAGTATGTATTAACCTAGAACATACTAACTATTTAGAGGAAGGACTTCCCCTGGACAGGACTCCAATTCATTGCAGGTTACTTCTCCAGCCAAGGTTGGTACCTATTTAGACCTGCACAGTATCTTGTCTAAGGACACAGAGAAGTAGCCTGAAGGACACACCTGAAGTTGAACCGCAGTTCACATGCAACTCCCGCAACCTGCTCTGTGGGATAGGATAGTGTAATCAGGTGAATTTAAGGTACAGAGAGTAAATTAGCATAATCCTTTCTTTTTCACTTTTGTTTTTCAGTTTTGCGTTTCCAACAACCTGCACAACAGCACACATACTGAGTGAAACTTTTTTTTTTAAAATGGAACTTTAAAAATTAAGCATAATTATTGCTAAGTATCATCATTACTAATATAACACGGCAAAATAATTTTTACCTTGTTTCTTATCCATCAACCAAAGGGATAAAAATTTAATTAACTTGTTTAATTTGCTTTATCTAATATTGGCTTTTTAATTTACCTCTGTTAATGTTTTCTAAGGAGAGCTAAGTGAGAATTATCACTTGCATTGTGAGAGAGCAACAGCTACATCATGTGTCATGTTTCTCTGGGCACAATTCAGCACATAGTTATGTATGGTTGCCCCTGTGATACACTGGCATCCTTTCCAGTTTATACCCTGCTTCTTGTCCTGACTGCTGGGATAGGCGCCAGCACCTCCCCCCTTCTCCCAGCCACCCCTGTGACCCTTGATTGGAGTAAGCAGGTATAGACGATGAATGAATGAACAACGAAGTTAATGTATATATGGTTGTTATGCTGCAACATTTCTGTATTTGCATGGTTCACATTTCCTTGATATGCTTTGTTTTATTTGTTATTCTGTTATTTGGGAGTATGACCAAAACATATGGTCACCCCACTGAGTCTGGTCTGTTGGAGGTTTCTTCTTGGAATAAAAAAGAAAAAAGAAAAGAACAAGGAAAAAAACAAGGGAGTTTTTCTTTACCACTGTTGCCAGTGTTTGGTCAGGGAGTGGGTGTAACGGCCAAAGCACAACCCAGGACCCCTTCACAGGGAAAGACACAGGTAAGTGGTTTAAATGTTCTTTAATTAAAAACAGCACCAGCTCAGTCGTTGTAATACTGCGTGTCAAACACGGCATACAGACCAGACAAGGATTAAGCACAGGAGAATGTCTGTTAGGCAAACAGGTAGTCAAAACCAGTGAGGCAGTCAGATAAGGCACCGGAGTCCAGAGGGGCAGGCAAAAACTCAAGAGTCCAAAAGGTAAAGAGGGGCTCAGTAATCAGGAAGCACAGGAACAGAAGGAACGCAGGAAAGCTTGGCATGACACACAAGACAATCTAGCACTGAACACAGGAGGAGAGAGATGTTAAATAGACAGGGAGGTAATCAAGACAGCACAGAACACTTGGAAGACAGCACAAGAGGAAATCCACAGACACACACAGGAGACCAGAGGTTTCAAAATAAGACAGGGGGGACAGGGCTCAACAACCGCGTGACAGTGGGTTAGACATTGATCTTGTGAAACATCTTTGGGTGACTTATTGTTGTGATTTAACACTGCACAAATAAATTGATTAAAACTGTATGACCAACTAGTCTACATGTGTTTGGTGGAATTGGAAAATGTGTATGACCAGGTCACTTGAGGTATCCTGTGGGGGGGTGCTGCAGGCATATGAGGTACTGGAATGTGGCTGCAACGTGCAATCTATATGACCAAAGTAGGAGCTGTGTCCGCATTCTCGGTAATTAGGTTAGAGCTGTTCCGGGTGGGTGCTGGACTCTCCCGGGGCTGCCACTTGTCACCAATCCTGTTCGTGATGTTCATAGATGGGATTTCAAGGTGCAGTCAGGGGCCGGAGGGTGTCCAGCTTGGTGATCTCAGAGTTGCATCTCTGCTTTTTGCGGCTGATGTGGTTCTGTTGGCTTCATCAGGCAGTGACCTCTGATGCACACTGAGCAAGTTTGGGGCTGAGTGTGAAGCAACTGGGATGAGAATCAGCACCTCCAAATCTAAGACCATGGTCTTAGAGAGTTATTGCCCCAAGAGGAGGAGTTTATTGGAGTCTTGTTCACAAGTGGGGGTAAGTTGGAGCATGAGATTGATAGATGAATTGGGGAGATGTCTGATGTTTTGTGGATGCTGTACCAGACTGTCGTGGTGAAGAAGGAGCTGAGCTAGAAGGTGAAGCGCTCAATTTGCCAAATCAATTACGCTCCTATCCTTATCTATTGTCTTGAACTTTGAGTAATGACTGAGAGAATAAGATCACGGATACAAGTGGCAGAAGTCAGATTCCTCTGTCGTGTATCTGGGCTTACACTCCTAGACAGGGTGAGAAGATTGACTATCCAGGAGGGACTCAGACTAGAGCTGCTACTTCTTTGCATTTAAAGGAGCCAACTGAGGTGATTTGGGCATCTATTGAGGATGTCCCTGTCGTCTCCCTAGGGTGGTCTTCCAGGCACATCCAGCTGGCTTGGGAATGCCTCGGGATCCCCTGGGAAGAGTTAGAGGACTTGGCTGAGGACAGGGAAGCGTTGTTTGAGCTGCTTGGTCTACTGCCACCGTGACCCAGACCTAGATAAGTGGTAGCAAATGAATGAATGAATGAAAAATTGAATCAATCATAAATCACCCATGTCCTAATCTTATGAACAAAGGTCTTTGACATTAATGAGAAAAGCTACAGGTAGCCTAACTGTAACCTAACTCTATATTTGTAGATGTGCTTTAGACAGTGCTGTGTGTAAGGAAAAAAACATTTGCTTTGTGTGGACAAAAACTGATGTTTGCACTTTGTATGAAATCAAATACAGCAAAATTAAAAAACCAAAAAAAAACAAAAGAGGTTTCCACAGAGAATCAAGCACAGGTTCATAGATTCAGAGCACAGAGTTCTAACTCTGCATAAATGGGAGATTCTTGAATTAAGCAGAGGGAATGTGAAGTATCCAGTTGAACACCCAGTCCATAGAAAGACTGAACAGAGCATGAGCCAGAACACATCCCTGACTGACCCCTGAAGTCATTGGGAAAAGTCAGAGACTGTGCTTTCACTCTGCACAGTGCTCACAGTGCCTGTTTATGGACAGGCTATGATGTCCGCAGACTTAGTGGGGATACCGGGATGTCTCTGGATGTCTCGCTTGGCAGCCGGATCAACCAAATCAAAGGCTTTGTGAAAATCAACATCGTCTGCATGTAGACCCTGCCAATTTTCACACTTGCAAGGATGCGGTCGAAGGTTGACTTTTTGGATGTGAAGCCAGTCTGCTCTGATCACTGAGCAGCAAAGATCTAGCACTGAATCCTGTAGAGAATGTCGTTTACAGGTACCTTACCCGACACCCGGCAGTGTTACTACCCCTGTCACACTTGCCCTGTTCCGAGTACATGTGTTTTCATCATGTACTGGTATACTGCTTTTTGCTTGGCATTTTCTGCAAGCAGAAATCAGAAAACTGGCTGCGCAGCCTGAGCTCAGTCAATGCTGACAAAAAATAAATAACAGCATTTAACACCAGCTGTGTGAAACAAATGTGTTTGTGTTTTCAGTCATATTTTAATATTCTCTGTCCCTCAAGGGAGGGTCCTGCTGTGAGGACTTGTTTTCTGATTGAAATTCCTTAGTGGGTTTTCGTACTCCGGTTCAGCAGTGTCTTCATAGTGTTCATGCCTAATTATGATGTGTCACCATCTCTGTTTATTCAAGGCTAACAGTTAGTCTTAGGTAGGATGACAAACCAAAGAGTCAGGCTGACATTGTGTTGTCAGGGTTATGCCAAGCCATCTGCTCATCTGGAGCTTCCAAGTGGGAGTAAAGTGGGTTTGGAGAAGGAACACGAAAGAGAAGTGTAATGCACCCTGGCAAATTGTAGTTTGTCTCACTTATGGATCCAAGAAAGTTAATGTCATTTGAGAAAACGTAATCATAGCATGATGCAAATTCATATCATTTTGTCAGAAAAAGTGAGTTGCAAAAAAGTCAGGGAAGCTGCTTGCACTTACACAGATATCTGATCTTACAGATATTTTGTGTTACTCATTCCAAAGAGTGTAACAGATGGTAATATTTCAGTGGTTCTGACTAAGCTTATGAAGGTATTTCTTGCAATGACCATGTCTTTCTTTAAATCTTCATCCCATGTTTGTGTGAGGGCAGAGACCACAGTGTGTCTCAGGGTTGAACGGATTCAGCATTCAATGTGTTGCTCCAACAAATTTCAAAACTCAACTTTAGTAGGGCATCAAGCCCAATGACCCTAAGCTAAACTAACCACCAACTTTTTGTTGTAATTTTGATGGTGAGTTTCAAATCCTATTTATTTTATTAACTAATGAAAAAGGCACATTGTCCCTCCAACCCCTCACAAATGTCAGATAAAGATTCAGTTAAACTCAGTTTTAGTTATATATTGCCAAATTGTAACCCTGGTTTACAAAGCCCTCATTAAATAAAAGCCTGTTAATAAAAACAGCCATAAAATACATTACAAGTGAAAGACAATAAATAGGTCAGTGTTAAATGTTACATGTTAAATGGTTTAAAAAATAAATTCATGTTGTTGTTTTATTCTTATTTAAAATGGCTAAAAAAATGTGTTAGACTCTTATTTTGAAAGGTCACGTTGCAGCGTAACCCATGTGACTAGCCACAGCCAACCAGGTTGTTTTTTGGGGGGGTTTTGCTGCTTATAACTGAGAGGGAAGCGCACAGCATTTCGGAACCATTGCGTTAGAGAGAGGAGCTGCTTCATTAAAGAGAGGAAACAGAGAGAAAAAAAAAGAGTTTCTAAAGGTATTTTTATACTTTGACGGAGTCATTTTTGTTTTTTCAACTTGTCCTGGGTTTGGTGACATTGTACACATTGCTGACTGGGACTTGGCTATTAAGGCTTGGACCGAAAATTCTCAGCTAATATCAGAGTTGGATTCCACGTGCAAGAAACAAAATGGCAAGCGTTCCAGGGATCCTTTGAACTGCATCGAGTTGGAGCAGAGCGCTTCCTGCTGGACGTTGTGTTGCTTCATCAAAAACTGGTGGGATTTATCTTTACTTCTCTGCAACCTGCAGTGGACTCTTAGAACCACAGGATTGACTATTCAGGACCATCCAAAGATTCACACTTAAAGGGGAAAGAGACTTTTTTTCTTTTGAGTTTGCACATTTTGTCACATTTATTTTGGTCAACCATACGTGTTAATGCTGGAATGGTATTATGTGAATTGTAATGTTTTTTTTTTGTTTGTTTGTTTTTGGTTTAAACAACAAAAAGATTAAAACTAAGGAACTTGACTTTGTTCAAAACAATGCTGAGTTAACTCAAATAGATTGAAATAAGAAACTGGAACTAAAAGAAACAATAACCTAGGTTGAAAATAATATCCTTTAAAGCTAAATACAAGGTTTAAATCTACAAGGGACTGATAAACTGAATCACTCAAATGGAACGGGAACAATGTTTCAATTCTTTGAAAAGGGATATTGAACACTTCATGTCAATAACTTTATGTCAATTGTATGTCAACTGTATGTCGATTGTGTTTTTTTTTCCTTTTATCTTTATCAGTAAATAATAAGCCGGCAAACTTATTCTCTGGTCTGTGGTCATGTCGGTATCTTTCACAATCACTGCTCTAGTAGTCAAACCTAACACTGCCCCTGGTATACTGTAACCACCAGAAGTGTTACAAAATCACCACATGTCACCCCAAGGCACTTCACAGGAGCCAAATCCAACATCAGCGGGCCAGGCTCAGTGGGGTGACCACCCATTCAGGACACTCCCAAGCAACAATAAAGCAATTAGGTATTTAAACAATTAACATATTGAAACAAATACAAAATCAACAGTGCAGTAACAAACAAAGCACTACAAATGTTAACGAAGTCCACATCAATTGTATGTTTGAGAAAATAAATGTTTTTAACCTGGACTTAAACAAGTCCCCAGAATCAAAGGACATCCTGTTCCACAAAAACGTATGCGATAAGAAAAGGTTGTGTGACCAGCTGATTTCTTTTTCTTCTTCAGAACACACAGCAGTCCTTGATCCTGAGAATGCACAGCACACGCCAGTACATAAGGTGGAAGTAAATCAGCCAAATATGAGGACAGTAAGCCATGTAATGTTTTGTTTGTTAACAGCACTAAATTAAAATCAGATCTTGCATGAACAGAAAGCCAGTGAAGGGAGACTAAGACTGGAGTAAAATGAGAGAAAAAAAAAAAAAAACTTTTTCCATACCAGTTAGGACTCTAGACCCAAATGCTTTCATGTGGCAAGCTAGAAAACTAAACATTACAATATTACATTGTAAATGAATCAAAGGCATGAATTGTAACTTTAGCAATTTCAGTTAGGAGTGAATAAAGTCTTCTGATTCTGGTTCTGAATCAACATTTTGTCATCCATCATTGTCAGAATACATTGAATCTTTGCAACATTACATAGATGAAAAAAGGCATTCTTTGTCTGTAATGTGTAGATCAAAAGACAGTGTAGGATCAAAGACCATCCATAATTTACAAGAATAAAAACAACATAAATAACTCAGGTCATGGACAGCTCAGGGTCTTATTGGCAACCACTCAGGTAGACTGCTGGTCCATCCCCACCTTCAGAAAGTAGCTATTTATCTGTAACAGCTATATTTGCTGATATTTGGACATCTCATTTTCCAGTTTTGCCATCTTCACCAGTGAGACACCTGCATGCTGGATTACAATGTATCCGATGTTTATTCGCAATGCAAGTGTTTCCTGAAGCAACTGCTCATTTGACAAAAAAATAATTCCAGCAGTACCTGAAGAGTCCATGAAGTGATGTAGGACCAAATGCATCTATTAGTCACCTTAGCTCACTGACTACAGTCCATGTCTCACAACTATATAGTAATAGTTGAAGCACCAGGACCACAAACATTTGGACCTTTGTCCTTCAGCATAGGTGTATACATTGCTAACCACCTTTGTTCAGTGACATCATGACTCTATCACCTCTTTCCAAACATCTCTTGAACTCAAAGGCAGATGATAAAGAGACATGAAAGTCATTACAGAGTTATTAAGTGAATCTCATTGAAAGTTTGAAACTTTCTCCGCATACAGACACAACTCTGATGGCTGAGACCAGGAAGTCATTGAAAACTTTAATTTTAGGATTGATCTAGGATGATCGTGAACCCAGAAGCTCTGACTCCCCATTAAGCTTGTCAAGTGTTGCAATTAGGGTATTCATTATTTCCACAAAGACCACAGCATTTTCTGCAAAGTCAAGGTCAGTCAAAGTTTCCTTCAAAGACACCTAAGCTGATGTTCCATTGCAAGCACCCAATCTATACAAGCACTGAACAAAGGAGGAGCCAGAACACCCACCTGACAAAGGTCAGAGTTCACTGGGAAGGAATCAGATACTCTACTCTCACTCTACACAACACAGTACTCTATAGGCCAGCTGTGTGCATCAGCGTTTTGGGGATACTGCAAATTTTCAGGATGTCCTAGAGAGCAGCCCATGCAACCAAGTCAGATGCTATGTGAAAATTAACATGGGTGAAAAAGCACACTGCTGATATTTGTGACTGCTCTGGTCACTGAGGCAAGTAACTTTGACTGAATCCTCTGAAGAATAATCCATACAAGCACCTTTCTCCCCACAGAGAGCAGTGTAGTTGTTGCAATCCAAATAACCACCTTTTCCTTTCCAGAGTAAGATGAAAACTCCTTCATTCCTGTCCATTGTGTTGATACCTGTCTGCCCAACTGGGGGAAAAAAAAAGAAAAAAAAGAAAAGATTCTTTGCAATGCTTGCAGAACAGCATTTTCCACCAGCCTGGAGGACCTCAGTTCCAATACCGCAGATCACTGGAGCAGCTCCCGCCCTCAACTGTTTCTCTGTTTTCACTGTTATGTGGTTGTTAATTTTTTTCCGTTCAATTCAGTTTCAAGGTCTTAATATGTGCAATTATGCTTCACTGTGCACAGAGTGTAGGTGCATCGCAAATCTGCTCATGCAAGATATGTTGTGTTCTAGACAGTGCTGGACTTTAGATGTGGTTATGCTGATTGAAGGCAAAATGCTTTTTGGTGAGGGAAGATATGAATGCACCACTTCTGCACCTGATGAAACCTAATTTTCAAATCCACATGGGCAAACGTGGTATTGTGATTCATTTGTGACTGATTTAGAGGATGCAGGCACTAGATGGAAAAATGACATCTGCATCAGGAGGAAAATAACAATGACACATGCAGTGTTCCCTGTGCTGCATTGCACTGGTCATAAGATAGAGTACTAATATTTGACTATACACTGGAAAAAGGTCTGTTGGATTTACCTGATTTAATATGTCAAGTTGTTGTCAGAGGTTTTATACACATCATGGGCATGGATGTCATGGTAATTTTGGGCTTTTAATTGTTGCTGTTTGACTTTTGGCCACTCCCGTTTTGTTCTGGGTAACACAGCAGATCCAGCTCAGATCCACTTTGGACTTGGCACAAGTTTTGTGCCGTACGCCATTCCTGACACAACTCCAGTTGTACCTGGAGAAACAGACAAAGCCCCTGGTCTCCCATGCAAGTACTAACCAGGACCTACTCTGCTAAGCTTCTGAGGTCGGGTGGGATCAGGCAAACAGAGAGAAGACTGGCTGCAATTTTGGACTTGAAATGATGTCCTTGAACTGTTATTTTGCCAGGGTGGAATGACTGTACAGCATACATAATTAATGACTTAAAAAAACAAGAATTGGGTGCACAAGTATGAATTTATTGTAGATCTTCCCTAATCCACACAGGGTCAAAATTATACATACAGACTTAAATATATACATACATTCACTTAAATCCTTTAATAAGTGGTGCTGAAGGTTCTACAATGCCCTTTAAGGTGACAAGGGCAAGGCCTATTAATTCATTGTTGGTGATCATGATTGAATAGACTTGGAACTTATCTTTGCCAGTGTAAAAAAGGATGTGTTTGACAGCACTCATTGGACTGACCAATACTCAGAACAATAGGAAAGTCCAAGGAACTCAGTGAAGATCTAAGAAGATTGTTGATTGAAGATTGTTGATTGCTCGTATGTCTGTCCGAGGTACGAGCGACGTCACGTGGGACTGCAGGATTGATGGATCCAAACCACAAAGGGCTGGACTGACCGTGAGTTACAAGGTCTGTAACAGCATGTTACAGTCTGCATTTGAAAGTGACCCTGTCACGGGAACGGGCCCACTGACAGCGTGAGGAATGCTGCCTGTAGTGCTAATGCCTGTGTGGACTTCTCATCTTCTTTCTATTGTTATGTTGTTTGATTTCTTGTTTTCTGTCTCTTCAGCTGTGTCAAACT
>CABFOU010205782.1:1404-13829 GCA_900660325.1 Opsanus beta
CGTTTTGAGTCAGTGACTGGTTGTTGGATAACAGTAGTTAATCAATAAAGTAAAAACAGGATAACCACGCCCTACTATTTCTGGGTCCAGCTCAAAACTTTTCAATCACCCCTCTTATGTCAAAATTATGAAATGCAGAGGAAAATTTTAACTTTCCAAGTAATAATTATAGTATTTTTTTTAATCTAATGATTTTAAGTCATAATTATGGATTTCTTTTTTCTTTACTTCCTGTCATAACCAAATTTCAGATACAAAGTCAGTAACTGGAGCTGGTCATGCACTACACAATGATATGACGCAATACTACTGTATCATAAACATCACAATGTAACACAAAAGGACAATGCAGAGGAACAGTAGAACAACACATTAGGACGGAGACTGAAGACCATTCCATTTATTGAGCACATAACACATTTTGTTTTGCATGTACATGTGAGACAACAGACCAGCCTTTCCCAGGAATGAATGGCTTGGTCATTTGCATTGCCAGAATGGCTGAATTACTCATCTTGTGTGCATCATTTAATTAAACCATGGGATCAAATTGTATGTTGTGTACGCACAACAACATTTTGAGCACTGTACAATCTTTTTCTCTCTGTATGGCATATGGGCTCCCTGGACAGAGCTTTTTGGGGATGAGACTCTCTGCATGTAATATCATGTATGTACTACTATGTATGTACCACAATACACAAGATGATGTAATTTGGAAAAACAGTAGTGGTCACATTACAGGATGTTTGAACGTGCCAGAGGTGTTGCGATGTGGTCTCATGCACGATCATAAATAACAGTTCCTCCATACACACTGCAGTAAGGTTGTTAATCAGATCATTATTACTTTTTAACTTCATAATTTCAACTGTGTGGGGGTTTTTTTTCACCTCACAACATTCCATAATTATCATCTTCTCTTTTTTTTAATGACAGGAACATGCTTCCATAGAAACAGATCACAATCATGTGAGGAATATGAACAAGTCTTAAACAACACAGTTTTTAATGTGAAGTACTTTTCTATTCTTATGGTTAAAAGTATTCACAAAGCTTGAATAAGTTATGTCTTCTTCAAGGAACAGCTTCATAAATCAAACAGGATGGATTCAAACTCTGTGGCTTTTGTGGTACATTTTACAGGTTGTGCTGGCACTTCATTAGCTAATGGAACAATTTAATCAATAATAATCAAATTCTTCTTTTTATTAATTTTGCTGCATGTAATGTATTGCATTTGTTATTATTGAAAATGGACCTAAACATGAAAATGTTAGTCTCCATTTTCATCTTTAAAAAAATTACATTTTACTATATTCAAAATACTAATTTCTTATTGTTGTTTAGGCTGGCATCCTGAATTGCTGACAGTCATGACAAAAAAGTGAATCAGGCACCAAGATGTACCTGAACACATCTCAGCCCAACCTCAACCCACTGACCTGGGACTGTGGAGCACCTGTAAGCTGGGGCAACCTGCTCTGACCGAGTCTGGGCAGCACGGCGGGCAGCATTAAGGGATTCTGGAAGTCATGCTGCACAGGGGTCAAGCTCCGAGAATGTTGTTCATCTTCTGAAGTTGGAGACAGAATGTGGGAGGACACTGATAGAACACAGACTGGAGAAACTTTTTTTTTTTCTCTCAAATGTGAAGTCAAATAAATGCAAAACAGCCTAATTCAGCCCTACGAGTGTTGTAGCTTTCCCACTGGCGTTGGACCAGCTCTTTCATACAGCCAACCAGCTGCCGCCACACATCATCAAACAGCAGATCAAGAATTGCTTGATGACGACACCGATATGGGGAGACTGGGGGCAGGCAGCGATGCCTCCGGCCCCAGCCTGAACATTCCTGCTCCCACTCATCATCCCTGTGGAATACCAAACAATCTGGGTGAGTAAACACCTTCAGGAAGTTCCAGCTTGTGTGAAAAACAAATTGTCATCTCAAAAAAAAAAAAAAAAAGAAGAATCACTCACAAATCCTTGCTGTCAAAAGCCAAGTACTCCTCAAATAAACCTTCCACTTCTATCTCTCTTGGCCTGTCTTGGCCGCTGGAACCAGTGAGCACATCCAACTCTGAAGACGGTGACTTCAGCAGCGACGCTTTCTTGCCCTGCACGTTCAACCTTTTCAAACAGATGAGGGGACATATACGTGATCACTAAAAGCGCACACAGACTTAAGGGCACATGTGATTTACGTTTTCTGCAAACCTTCAGTTACTCGCTTCATTGTGAAGTGGCTGAGAAATCCCACTGTGGGTTTACTTGTTTATGGTGTGGACACGGTTCTTAGCAGAACTGGTCAGGCAGTGGCATGGCGGCCAGTGTGTTGTGACACAGTGGAGTCCAAGCAACTACAGCTGACTTTTGCTAACAAACAGGTTTGTTTAACAAGTCAGACCATCGAGGTTACAAAAGTGTCAGCCGGGATTCCTGTTTAATTAATGAGCTGACAGCAACCCGTCAATCAAGAAGGAAAGATACCAGAGCTGAAACAATTTGTAGAGCAACTGAAAAAAGTAATTCATCAAAAAAAAAAGAAGAAGAAAAGAAATACTGACACATTCTGCAGCCTCTCACGGGGATTTCTTCTTTGTTTAATTCAATTTCAAATGGTCGTGTGCATTATAGACTGGTTTAAACTGCTTTTAAATCTCTCAAAAGAATTGAGGTTTTAAACAGCTCGGAAACAATGACAATAGGCGTAATCTGTCTGAATTACAGATAAAATGGTTTTAAATGTTGCTACATTAAGACTGTTTTAACTTTTAAAATGTGTGTTGAGGTGCTTTCAAACTGATACGATTATTTACTAGTGGTTTTACACAGCTGTAAATGTTTGATAAAAAATTATTTAAACAATACAACATGGTTTTAAACAGTTACAACACTTTTAAATATCCAGATACGATCACATTTTGAACAGATTTTAAACATCTCTGAACAAAAGAAAATTGTTAAAAATGGATTGACTCTGGCTAAACTGGATAATGGTTTTAAATAGTGGAATAATGAGGAAGAACTAGTTACGTGCTTCTGAGACACTTTAAAATGGGTTTAAAAATATTTAAACCACATACTGGCTGATTTAAACAGGTTTTGAACGGTAAACCAAAGGAAAACTGAGCCTTGTTTCCCAAAAGCATTTCAGACCTAAACTTTTAATCTTTGTGTTAAACAACAACAAAAAAAAATGTCATCCTTTTGATGCTTTTGAGAAGGAGGGTCTTGTTTTAAACAGGCTAAATTTTTAGACAAATTGGGTTTGGCGAGTGAAGAACCACAAGATATTCAAGGGGGATTTTTGACATGTTTGCTGTGAGACCCAACTGTGATGGGTATTTTGAATTATTCTGCAACATTTAATACACTGAACAATTCAACATAATAATATTCACCAGGTTAATCAATAGTCACTAGTTGAAGCACTAATATATGTCTTACAAATTTCATGAGCTAACAAACTATTTTATTTTCAGCAGTTTATTTTTAGTTTTCTCATATCAACAGTAAACAGAAAATAAGTTTGACTCATAAAGTTTTCATGCACTTCATTTAAAATGAAATGACCTGTTGTGCTTTTTTTTTTTTTTAAAGTGACACTAACACAAATATACTGTATTTTCTACATTGTCTCCTCATATGTCAAATTTTAGTATTACTTATTGTTTTTATTTAACATTAACAACCAAATCATGATTTCTGAGCACTAGTTTAGATCAGGCAGCAAAGCATTTTAAATGATTACGGTCTGAAATTAAATCATGTCTTTTACCTCACATATATTCTTGTATCTCTTATGGAACCAGTGAGTCTGTGCACTTGAGGCTTACTCTATTTTGGCTTCATCCTGCTCCTTGGAGTTTGCAGGTCTGTCTTTGCCTGCTGATGGGTTATTGGCGGCGCTGTGCTTCTCTAAAGCAGCATCATACCACTGAAAGCCTTCGTCATTGGAGCACATCAGCTGAGTCCCCAGGATCCTGAATATCACACCCAGACAGTGGTGAACAAACAACAAGCGACTAAATCCGTAAACAAATCAACTGCGGATGTAGCTGCTGACACACACTGTATATCTGAAACGGCCAAGCAGTGAGTAGGTACAGCCACGTTCTCACTTTCCCAGATATGCATCCCGGAAGGTCACAGTTAGAAACCTTGTCCGTAAATTAGAAAATCTTAGAGGGCCTGGGAGGGTGTTCACATCACTGTACTGCGGTCTTGTTTTAACCACAGCAGGATTTTCAAGATGTTAGAAAGACTGTTTTCTTGGAGCCTGTAATATTGTCGTACATGCCATGACTTCACCAGGAGGTTTTCTGGAAGTGCTGAAGCTGTGCAGTTCTGGTGCGTTACATCACCAAACCATGCTCTAGATCACATTCGTGGGCAAAGTAATCTTCGTATTCCGGTTTGTCGCGGTTATAGACTGTGACCTTCCAGGATGCGTGTCCGTGAAAGTGAGAACGGGACTTATTGCAGGGTGGGTGACAAACCGAAGATGTGGGAATCGAGTGGCCCACTGCTGACATTCATCCTGCAGCCCCTGGGGTATTCCTCCTCCACTGACTGTCCCCTCGTAAAGCTCTCTGTCAAGCTCATCGAACATTTGCTGCACCTGCTGTGACGCTGCTTTGTCAAATTCCTGTGGGGAAGAAAGACAGGAAAGAGGGCTAGTAATTATTTCTATATTCTCATACGTTTGAAACTGCATGTTTTCAGGCCATCCGTCACTTACTGACAACTTCAAAAAAAAAAAAAAAAATGGAATCTCATTGGAATTGAGCCTCACAGTTTATGACAAGCTTTAGTTAACAAACAAAGCATGTGTTCGGTTGTATCCACACATTTGTCAAAATGAGAATACAATGTTTTAAAAGACCGTAAAGTGCTTTAAAACATCAGAATAAGTAAAAGATATGAAAATGAAGTAAGCCACATGTTTGTGGTGAGATTTTTTATTTATTTTTTTTACACTGATGTTTGTCTGTTTGAAGATATTCTGGATCCAGGATTCACAGGAATTTTGGAGATATCGCAAAACTGAACTCAAAAAGTTATGAATGTGTCTTGATTAAATTGTATGAGTACATAGATCACTGGACTGACCAGGTCTAGAAGGACATGATGGAGTCTTTGGGATTGGGACATTGGGGATTTTCTGAAAGATCAGAACTGTCAATGCACTGATGATTCTACTTCATGGGTCCATGATCTTTACTGTACAACTGGCTAATACGACCACTGGACTTTATGAGTAGCTGGATGTTGAGCTGCATCTTCTCTGTCTTGCATGTTTGACAATTCTTTGCTGTACTTTGTTTTATTTGTTGATGTGTTATTGGTAGCCAAAGCAGATGGTCACCCCGCTGAGTCTTTTTTTTTTTCCCCCTTGTTTGACAATCCAGACGCGTATCATCACATTCTGTTTAGTCACGAGTACACTCACATCATAGCGCCAGGAGAAAATCGAGCTCCTCTCCGTGGAGATGCCAGTTCCTGCTGAGCTGTGGATACCTGACCAGGACTGGGTGGAGTCTACTGAGATCACTGTGGGACAGCCCGACTGAACGAAGGCAGCAGACGTCTCAGAGCTTAAAATAAATTGTGAGGAAAGCGATTTGAAAAATGCAGTTTGGGAAATACCCCCAACACCCACATCATCAAACATCAAATTAATAATTTTACTTCAAAGTTATTTGTAAAATACCCTCTTTTTTTTAACTATTTCACTCCATTAATTTATCAAATCTATTGAAGGTTTATTTCATTCTCTTTAAAATGAAGACCAGGTTTCTCTTTGATACCTGACAAACTCACTCTGGAAAACAGAGGGCAAATGTCAAAGTGATTGAATATTCTAACAGGTTGATTCATTATTTATTCTTTTCCATGCACATCTGAAGGAGGCAATGTGAGAACAATGAATCCTTCTGGGTGTCTCGTTTCCCTTATGAGTGCCCTGAAAAATCAGCTGTCAACTCAAGAAAGTCTAAGAAGACAAAAGGATTTGTTTGTGTTGGTTGCGAGCCAATGTGTCCGTGTGGGTTATTGCATGTACAAAAACCAAGATCATGTATGACCAAAGTGTGCGCCATAACAACGGTTACCTGTTCTGAGTAGAAACACCTTCCTGAAGGTCATGGAGGTAGTGCTGAGGGTTTTGGGTGTCATGTGCTTTCTCTGGAAGAGGGTGGTGGTCCAGACTGTTTCGAGACAGCCCACGGCTGAAGAGATGGAGAACTTTCATTAAAAAGCGCAAATATATACACGACAGTCACAAGAACAATACCTGACAACTAGAAGGACACATACCATATCAAGGTAATATTAACTGACTGTTATTACCTCTGCCATTTGACAGAAGAGGGGATTCCTGTTGACAAGCACCCAGGCAGACAACCGGTCCATCCCCACCTCCTGAAAGTATCCATCTATCCACCGCATCCTCACCAGTGAGGCACCTGAGCACTGGATCATGTGCAGACAAGTGTGCCACGTGGCCATAAAGTTGTAGCTAGTGTTCCCTTAGGATGTATGTAGTCTGCTTAAGTAACCCTTCATTTGACACAAAATCATTTAGAAGGGATATGATCCAGGTATACAAGATTATGTACAATGTAGAGCAGAAACCAACCTCTTCTTTAACCTTGCACCCTATGTCACTATTTGCGGTCATTCGCTAAAGCTCTTAAAACCTTAAGCAAACAGACATAGTAGAACAACCTCCTTCAGTCATAGAACAATTGTCGATGGCGAATGCCTTCAAGAATCGCTTGGATGCTCACTGGTGATCCTAGATGTATTTACCTGATTAACAGATCAGGACCGACAGGCATATATTGGTATGCCTTATTCCCCAAAGAGACTATACTACTATACAGTGGTACCCAACCAACCTCTGGAGAGACATAAAGGGGAATGTCCATATTTTTCTACCTGGGCTATATTTTTAGATGTTTTGGGGTTCATCTTTTCACTCTGGACAAAAACTATTGTAATCAGTGTGGATTTAGATCTCAAACACCATCACAGGCTAATAGCTAAATTAAGGAATTGTACCAGGCAAGCCAAAAACACTCACAGTGAATGACTTCTTGTCGCCACTAAAAACGGTGAAAATATCAGGAACCAGCGATAGGAATTAGCCCATCGGCAGCGCTGCTCTGACCTTATATAACTATACTGATTTTATTGTGGGCAGCATGGAAGCAAGAAGCTCCCAGGTTCGCTTCCGACCTGGTCTTTTTTGTATGGTGTTTGCATGCTCTCCTCATTTTTGAGTGGGTTCCTTCCAGGTGCTCCGGCTTCCTCCCACTTCCAAAAATATGCAGGTTAGGTAAACCATGACCCTTAACTGAATAAGCAGGTTCAGAAAATGGATGGATTTATATTTAATGTTTTCTTAAACAGTGGTGTTTTGATGTAGATTTGGTATTGTAAAGCACACTGAAATTTGTTCATCCTGAAACTGACAGAAATAAAGCTGTTGTTGTTGTTATTACTATTATTATCACTGGGAGAGGGACAGTGTCCAAGCTGTTAAGTGTGCTTGTTTTTCCCCGTGTGGAAGTTTCCCGGTTCAAGGCCACCCCTTCCCATTCTTCATGTAATGTGGACTTGCATCAGAAAGGGCATCCAGTGGAAAACTTGTGCCAAATCAACATGTAGATCCACCTCAGATCTGCTGTGGTGATCCCAAGTGAAACAAAGGAGAAACCGAAGGGATTTACTATTATTATTATTACTACTACTACAATGTTTTAACAACCTACAGACACAAGTTTAAAACCCTCCTCTTTTAGTTGGAAGAGGTCATAACATTTTTTATGAACCTGGCAGAGGTATGCACTCTCTGAGTACACCTACTACTTTATAGTACAGCTGAAATACTTTCTTAATTAATTCATTATTCATTTTCTAACACTTTTCTGGGTCGCGGTGGCAGCAGACCAAGCAGCTCAGTCCACACTTCTCTATCCAAGTTCTCTAACTCTTCCTGTGGGGATCCTCAGGCATTCCCAAACCAGCTGGGAAATATAATCCTTCAAGCATGTCCTGGGTCTTCCCTGGGGCTTCCTCCGAGTTGAACGTGGACGTGCCTGGAAGACCTCGCTAAGGAGACGACCTGGGGGCATCCTCACCAGCTGTCCAAACCACCTCTGCTGGCTTTTTTTAATTGCAAAGAAGCAGTGGCTCTACGCTGAGTACCTCCTGGATATTCGAACTTCTCACCCTGGTCCTGAATGTAAGCCCAGTGAAAGAACATCATTTCCACCACTTGTATCCGCAATCTTGCTCTTTCAGTATCTACCCAAAACTCATGCCCAAAGGTGAGGATAGGAACATAAATCGACTGGTAAATTGAAAGCCTCCCCTTCTAGCTCAGCTGTTTCTTCACCATAACGGTCCTCAAACACAGCCCCAATCCGTCCTCCAATCTCACGCTCCATTTTACACCCACTCATGAACAACACCCTGGTGAACTTCTCGACCTGAGGTAACAACTCCCCTGACCCAAAGAAGACAATCCACCCTTTTCCGACAGAGGACCATGGCCAAAGATTTGGAGGTGTTGACCACCCCTCCCTGTTGCTTCACACAATTAGTCAACTGTTAATCCACAAACACTTTAATACTCATTCATACACTTTAATAATTGATTTCTCATTACTCAAGTGGGTTTCTTGAAAGATTTAGTGCTTTTCTTTGAGAAAAATTAATATTTTGGGGTTTGTACTATGGATTCATAGTCTTTAAAAACTGGTGCTGAGCAACACTTTTTTCCCCCCTAGTAGAAGGATTTAAACACAAATGGACAGATTAATCGTTAAGGTGTGTGTGTAAGAGAGAGAGAAACTCACATCTCCAGTTTGTGTGACACGGGTCTCCTGTTGTATCTGGAAATCATTCTCACACGTCTCCGTTTTATATGTCTAAGCTGCCGCCTGTCATTGTTGCCTCAGCTTCGTAGTTTGTTGAACACGGATTTGACATTTCACTCGCTCCTGTGCACATCTTTGGCCAGAGATACCGCCGCAGTCTGCTGTTAGCTGCGCGCTATGCCCAACAGCTAGCAGCTGGATGGACGGATGACACAACAAATAACTCTTAATAAATCTTCAGAAGACAGTATCTGTTATATTAACTGTGCTACATTAAACTACCATCTTGTGTTGTCGATATTGCCTCCGCCCGTGCTGTGTACATCTTGGAATACGAGTGTAGCTACCGCTACTTTTTCTCTAGCTAGTAGCTACATCGTTAACGCGGCTGTCATGGATACGCACCATTGCCTCATGGGAAATTGAGTGCTTTTTTTAAGAACACAGAAAACAATGTTTCAAGTGTCTTCTGTTGTTAAAGTCACAGACTAAGGGAACTTTAAAAATTGTGCTTTCCAGAGTAAAATAAATGGTTGCAGCAATTTTAAACAACATTAAAATATTTCGGGTTTGCAAATTATATGGGGTGGGTAATTTACTAATGTGCATCTATAACAAATTTTGAATTTGTTATTAAACGGCGACAGAACATTCACAGAATTCACAACTGTGTGAGACAAGCTACACATTCGGCATTAGTATTGCATGTGTTTATTATTTATTTGTTTATTTATTTATTACTTACAGAACCACTATGAGTCGATTGCTATGGAGTTAAATTTGTCTCATTAATACCTGCAAATGCACAGATTTAACTCCACATATTTCAGGCATTCTCGTTATTTGCTTTTTGACTCCAATTCCCAGCGTCCATCGCGAAAGCGTGTTCCGTTTTTGGAATCTGTCCGTGGAAACTTAATGTCAGCATTCGCTTTATTAATTTAATATTGCATTCCACAGAGATGTGTCGTACTTTAAAACGTGTTTTCTGTTCCGTTTCATTTTTAATGAATAAACGTTAAAATTAATGATATAGAATGTAGGAACTATTATTTGTTAGGCTGTACAGCGTTGGGACGGTTTTATTGTGGGACCCAAACAATGTTCGATGGCGTGACTGCGACGTGTTTAAAAATTACATATTCAGATGTTTCTCTCAGAAGTGAAAGTCTTCATTCTACATCTAGCAGGTATATACCCTTTAAAATCGTCAAAAGGTAAGTTCATTATTTTGATTTTGACTAGTTTGTATATTGTCATCCCCCCCCCCATTAACCATGTAGCGAATCGGAATTCAGTGAATTAAAATGTTATCGGACCAACACTTGAAAACCCAAAGTTATTCACTTTAATCTTTAATATAAAATAGACACACAACAAATCCTCACAATTTAAGAAACCGAAAAAAGCCTGGGAAGCAGAGTAAATATATTTGCAAAAGACTTTCTTACTAATTTACTTGTCACCTTAGAGGAATGGACATAACTGTATGACGATGGCCTACCCTTTGATGTTCTTTATTTAGATTTTCTAAAGGCCTTTGATTCTGTGCCGCATGGTAGATTGGTGTATAAATTACGTAAGTATGGCACTGGGGGCAAGCTTTGTATCTGGATTGAAGATTTTCTCAGTGATAGAAAACAAAGAGTCTGCATGAATGGTGCTAGCTCTACATGGGCACAAATTACTAGTGGCGTCCCTCAGGGATCAGTCATCGGGCCAGTTTTGTTTTTATTGTTTATTAACGATGTGCCAGGTGTGATCCAATCAAAGTGTAAGATCTTTGCTGACTACTCTGAAGTGTGTCACTACATTATTTCCCTTATCGACGCGGAAGAAGTGCAAGATGATATTAATAATCTTATTGCATGGTCTGAGAATTGGCTGTTCTGTTTCAATGAACAAAAATGTAAAGTCCTTCATATGGGAAAGAAAAATCCCTGTTACGATTATATTATGACTTAAAAAATTTTAGAGTGCCATAGAGGAAAAAGATCTTGGCGTCTTAATTTCAAGCAATTTGTTCTTCTCAAAGCACATTGCTGTGTGAGCAGCTAAGCCTAACAGTATATTGAGTATGATTAAAAGAACCTTCGCTTATATCCATAAAGAATCGTTTCTTCTATTATACAAGAGTTTTGTAAGGCCCCACCTTGAGTACAGGCCTGGGCGCCATATCTTGAGAAAGACATAAGTGACAACATGGATATGAAAATGTTAACTTTGGAATTTTCTTTGAAATGAGAAGATATGACGGCCTTAGAGGCCATGGGCTGAGCCTTGAGGTTGAAAGGTCTTGATTGCATACAAGAAATACTTTTTTCAACAGTAGAGCTAATAGTTTGCCTTGGTATGTGGTTTCCTCACCAAGTGTCAATACTTTTAAAAGAAACTGTGATTTGTATTGTGGCAACACCACCAGGTTTTAATATGTTCTTTTTTTTTATGATGTGTCAATATATACAAATTTGTACACCTATTTTTACACAATAAAATGAATTATGAATTATTTATCAACATTTTTTTCAGCTCTACATGAGATAGTTCAGTACTTCAAAAAGAAGCCTGTTCGCTATTTGACTGAGCCTATTTGTTTAACCTAGTGTAACTTTTGAAATCAATCTTCTGTTAAATCTAAAGTACAGTTGGAACGTCATGTTTATTAAAGTTTGTTGTTTATTTTGTTTGTTTGTTTGTTTGTTTGCCAGGTCCCTACAAAAAGCACAATGGATGTGCTGCGAAGACGAGTGGTTGAAGAGGACACTGTTCAGTACAAACTCTTCATAATTCAGGGAGGCGATTCAAATTTCAATCATGCTGAAGAACATCTGTCACATCTGTTAGAGGAGGTTTTGGCTAAAGTGGCCCCTCTCCTGACACATTACATCTGGCAGCATCAGTCATTCAACCTCAAGTATCATTCGGAGAAAGGTAAAGTCTGAGCAACACATCAGTGGTTTTAGGTTATTTCACTGCTGACATGTTTTTTGGGTTTTGCGCACTCCTCATCACTGCAGTTTGATTATACATGTGAAGCTTCACTCATACCACGTGTAACTTCTTGATAGGAGGTCTTCCTGCCCACATCGGAGGCAGCACTCAGTTTGGAGACAGTGTGGAGGATGAGTGGTTTATCGTTTACCTCCTGCAGCAAATAACAGAGGCGTTTCCAGAGCTAGCTGCCAGGTGAGGTGAAGTGTGCTTTGAGCTGCATTTATTTATTTATTTTGGACTTTTAAATACAGTGGGTGACATTAATCTTTTTTTAACCACTGGCCAACTTTGAAAAGTTACTGGTTCTGACCCACAAATTGGAAAAAAAAAAAAAATTTTCGGTACATGAACTTCAAAAAGATGACAGAAGACTATTTTGATGATTTTGCACATTGTCTGCACATTTTATTAGCATATTTCGGTATTACCACATATTTGTATAATTTTCTTATTTCTTAATTTTCTGTTATCAGGATGCATGTATTTTGGTGTGAGATTTTTACAACAGATGTGTGTGTGTGTGTGTGTGTGTGTGTG
>CABFOU010206871.1:0-13078 GCA_900660325.1 Opsanus beta
ATCTATGGGGTATTGTGAAGAGGAGGACATGATACACCAGACCGAACAATGCAGAAGAGCTGAAGGCCACTATCAGAGTAACCTGGGCTCTCATAACACCTGAGCAGTGTCACAGACTGATCGACTCCATGCCACGCCGCATTGCTGCAGTAATTCAGGCAAAAGGAGCCCCAACTAAGTATTGAGTGCTGTACATGCTCATACTTTTCATGTTCATACTTTTCAGTAGGCCAACATTTCTAAAAATCCTTTTTATGTATTGGTCTTAAGTAATATTCTAATTTTCTGAGATACTGAATTTGGGGTTTTCATTAGTTGTCAGTTATACTCATTAAAAGAAATAAACATCTGAATATATCAGTCTGTGTAATGAATGAATAGAATATACATGTTTCACTTTTTGAATGGAATTGCTGAAATTAATCACCTTTTCATGATATTCTAATTTTATGACCAGCACCTGTATTTCCCACAATGCAAGCTGTTTTGGGGAGTCCACAGCACACCTGGGCACACGCACTCACTTGGTGTAGGTGCTGTGATGCAGATGTTGTCTTCAGGGTGCTGCTTGGTCAGGTTAGATGCTGACAAACTCCAGCTGCTGTTCACATTTACAGCTGCTGCTTGGACGCATGTCGATGTTCTTCAGCCATCAGCAGAGTGCGTAAACTTAACAGTATTATTTAGTTGGTTGATTTGAACTGACACAATGTGATTTAATGTGATTACGTTTATTTTGTTTTTCCAAATTCCTACATGATACAACAAATTAATTTTTTGTGTTCAGTTCAACATTTTCTATCTAATAATCTCTTTTTTTTTTGTCTTTTGAATTAAAAATATTGTTGTCCAGTGTTATCAGACATATTTAAGACCTCTGTTGTTTTATTGGACTCTTATGATGATGCAACGTTATTTATAAAAAAAGAAAACCCACAAGCATATCACTTAAAAATGGCTGATTTGTGTTTCTGGTTCCATTAATTTAAATGTTCTTCATTTTTGTTTTATTGAACTGTTCTTCTGTCTGAAAAACTCTAATCTGTAAACAGTCAGAAACTACACTGCAGCCACGGGTTCAGTGGAAGACGGCGTTATCCGTGAATTATTTTAACATTAATATTTGGGAAATGATGGATTTTACAGGGAAGGCGCGCACAGGTGTGTCTGTGTGATACAGGTTGGTCTATCAAGAAATTGATTCCTGGTCTGTCCATCAGGCTACATGTCTGTATCCTTGACAGGTGACTTCATCTGTATCGTCCCAGTCCAGCCGGCTGTAAACGGGTTCTGGCCGTGATTGGGTGAGTATCCTGTGACGGCCGAGCGTCCTGACCAGAGGGAGTCGTAGGCTCTCATGTGCTTCACGCTATGACATGTGGGGCTAAGCATCAGCCTGATCAGCCTCAGAACCTGCAGAGTGACTTACTTCTACAGGGACGGCTGCAGTGTTTGCAGACACGTGCACGTGTTTTCTGGCGTTTAATGCGAAAAGAAATGATCGCACAGGCCGTGTTAAACGGTGTATAAAGTGTTTGACCAGAAGATGCGGCACAGAAGTGATACAGGAGGTTTAAAATGGGACAGATTGACAGGATTGTGCTCATTGAGGGGTTTTGGAGACCTTGAGCTGAAGGACAGAGGTCTCACACTGATGCTTCTTTTTATTTCTTTATCTGTTATTCCAGGAATTAAATCTCAAGAAATGTCACTTGACTCCGGGTCGGAAGCGCTACATGTTTGCCTTCATCTTCGCTTTGTGGGGATTAACCGCTCCGACAAATAATAAGATGCTTAGGCCGGCTGAATCAGAACGAGGTGATAGCTGCCAGGCAACCAGGGTTGTTGCTTTGTCCAAGTGAGCCGGTCGGGTTACTGGTGGGGCTGGCATGTCGGTGCCGAGGTGGGCCGGCACAGCTGTCTGAGGCCTGGCATTGAGCGGGGGCCAGTGCTGGGCCCCCTTTAATTAGCCACTCCACCGTTTCCCCTTCAGGATCTGCTGCAGCAATCTGTGTTTGCTGTCACTAATGAGTTGACTAATGAGGCAGTTAGTGTCCGCCGAACTAATGGCGAGGCAGCGATGCATTGAGAAGGTGAATGATGGGTCACTTTCGGCCTGCTGGGGCCCCCTTATCAGCTCTGCCCAAACGTCCCCCCCCCCAAACTTAGATTTCCATGTGCTCATTGAGTCCAGCGCAGCAGCACCAGCACCACCCCCCATCTCCATCACTGACTGGGACAGGGTCAGACAGATAAAGAACTGTGCGGCGGCTCGGCCCTCTGCTCGCCGCGGTCAGGCTGCGGGGTCACCGTGGCCGTCTGTCACCAGCTGATAACAGGGCCCGCCGCTTTAGTCATGTCCAGGCACCAATAATGGACCTTAATGCCTCAGCGCGGCGACATAAATCCACCTTCTGGCACAGATTAGCAAGGAAAGTTCATCTGAAATGATTGTCTGACGGACTGATATGATGATCATTTTCATGTTCTCCTCAAAATGAAGGATCAACCTGCAGATTACACAAAAGCCAAGAATGTATCATAAATCCACAGACTCCAGCGGGCAACAAGCCACGTGTTTGTATCCTTTACACCCAAAATGGATAAGTGACAGAAAAATAAAAATCTATTTTTTACTAACAGTGTAATATTCTAATATGTTTTTATATTCTGTTCAGTATGTTTTTAAGTGAATTAAAACAGTCTCTAATGTGTTTTAAGGCCTATATAGGCCCTGAGGTGCTGGTACTTACCTCCGGATTCCAAAGTGTGAAGCGGATGAGAGTCTACGATGGGACGCCAGTCCGATGCAGGTCACTTCCCCAGCCGAGGCTGGTACCCATTTAGAGCTGCATGGACTGTGACAGTGCAGACTGTCTTGTCCGAGTCCACAGACGGGCAACATGACCAGGATTCAAACTCAGCTCCACCTATTGGCAGACCAGCTCCTTATCCGCTCGTCCACCTGCTCTACCCGTGAGATCATTGTAAAATGTTTTATACTGGCTTTAATTACGGATAAATTTGAAGGAAGCGAGTCTTTACAAGTTTTAAAGACTTTTACATCAGAACCAGACTGTTTTAAAACGCTTTGAAGGTGCTTTAAATTGTGTTGTTTTTTTTTTATGTTTTAAAATCAGATCTGTGCCACTAATAAACTGGATTAAAGTCTGTAGATGAGCTAGTTTTGAAAATGATTTTCAAAGCTATTTAAAACTGAAAGTCTGTTAAAACATGTTTATTGAATGTGGTTCAGTTGAGCAGCTTTAAGAAATCTGAACTGCAAACAAAACCACTTTGGACTGGTGTATAATTAAAAGTTAAAATACATTTTATGTACAGTTTTTGGAATATTTTCTTAGATGAACTGGTTTGTCCATCATGAAAATAATCATAAGACATCTATAAATGTATTCAGTGAGTTTCCCGTCATTTTGGTGTGCCTCTGTGCAGTTAAGTGTGTGTGTGTGTGTGTGTGTGTGTTAATTTACCAGGAAGATGAAATGTGAGCAGAGCAGGAGCTGATCAGAAGCTTCTGTGCGATAAGGCCAGACGCCGTGTGAATGTAGGAGCTGCTATCAGCAGTGTCATGTCCTTTAGGCCACAACAAAAGAGGTCATTTGCATCACAACAGATGTTTTATATTGCGGACGGTAAAACGGTGGGCTGGGTGTTGAGGATTTTTCATGCTCAGGCTTCAAAGGCGCGTCAGAGGGAAAAGCTTTGAACCCTGGACTCCACGCGCGAGCAAAATGTGTGTGTTATTATTTAGTCAGTTAGAGTTAAAGGTAATTAAACTTTGCAGCAGCCGTGAACGGTTAATGCAGCAGCGCTCAAATTATAAGTCTGAGTTCAGATGAGGAGCAGCTCTGCATCGCTTCCAGCACAGTGAGCTCATAATTAATATTTAAAGCCTGCTAGAATCAGACGTTCCCGTACTCGATCATGCTTCATCATTCTATGTTTTCCTCTTGACTCCGATGACGCACTTTGAAAGAGCGAGATGAAGAGTCGAGTCGTTGGGAGCGTGTAAACACTGTTCTTCCCTCCAGCTTTCAGTGTGAGGAAACTCACGTTTTCCCGTCTTTGTTCTCTCACAGTCCTCATCTGAAGTTCAACAACCTGACCCTCATCTCCACGCACGGTTTCCCCGGCGACTACAACCACGAGGACGCCGGGTTTCTGTACACAAGGTGAGTGCATGCAACGGAATCAGACTCATTGGGACGCAGTATTAATATGTGACATTCTGCAGGCGCGCAAGTCACCCGCGTGTGGTGGGGTTTGCTTTACTGCAAAATAAACCTTAGTCTGTGTGTTTGAATAAAAACACTGAATAGATTTAAATCCACCGAACAAAAGTCCATCTACAGCAGGTGGTGAATGATTCTCAGAAATTTCCAGTGTTCACATCAGAAGAAGAAAGTCACCAAAGTGGTGAGGTGAAGGTGCTCCAATAAATTACAGATAGTTTTGTGCTCTTCTTCCACAGTCATGCGTACAGCAGCAGAGATTTGGCACGGCTTCCCGTACGATCCTGCATACGAGTGGTGACCGGGAAGATGGTGGGAATCAACAGGACAGACAAATACGTGCTGTTGTCTGATGGCGGGAAGGTGTCCTACCACCAGCTCATTCTCTGTACAGGAACACAGTACCAGGTCAGAGTGACGCAGCGCTCACAGCAAACATCTGGATTTTGCACTGTGAACAAAATATTTCAGATGCGGTGTTTCAGACGTCAAATGAGAAGTTGCAGTACCTCTGTCAGGGTCATGGTGCATCCACTAACCGAGGTTTAAAACATGGGTCTTGACTTGCGTGTCTCGGTGGCTTCCCTCACTAGGCTCATGTCTCTCACGTTCTCTCAGTTTTTTTGAGCAGAGCCTCTTTTAGACCTTGTCGTACCCTTGACATTTCCAAATGACTGATTTAAACTCCAAAGAACATTCAGTCATTTGTAAATTTTTGTGTATGTCGACATTATATCATGGAAACTGTCATGACTCAGCATTCTACCTGATTTCTGTCAGTTTCGTAGTTTTTGTCCAGAACTGGAACTTTTTCTGACCCGTGTAAAATGTGCTTTACTTTGTAGGTGCCGTGTCCCACCGTTGTGGATCTAAACCAGCCAATCGCAAACAGCCGGCTGTCGCCTGGCGGTCGCAGGTACACCGGGCACGTACCGTCCAACCTCTTCACCCTCAACGATGCGTACGACTGCATGGCTGCACGCCGCTGGCTGTGCGCCAACTTTGTGGAGCTGGAGGGTACGCGAGCGCCGCCGCCTTCCGGTACACACGCATGTAACCTAAAGTGATCCTCACTCAGCCGCTGGGTGCTGAAGTGCTGCAGCATAATTAGCCACTAACTAGCCACAGAGAAATCTTTCATTTCTCGGGAATCGGCTCTACCATCTATTTTCCATTATCATATCACTTTGTGAGAGTGAGGCAGGAAAATATACACAGAGCCATTAAAGAAAATTAATTTGAAGGAATTGTGGAGCGATCTTAAGTGAAGCTTTTCTACATACTAATTAGATGATCCTGCTCGTAATGAGAAACCGTTCATAACTGCATATTGCACTTGGAGAGTCAAGCAGATGGCGTCTTTATTTCCATATTTTAATAACCCCTCTAAACTGCAGCAGAGTGCACTGTGATCTTCACTTAAAAAGCTCCAATATCACATTGCAAATAATGACTTTTTTATTTATTTTGGGTTCTTCCGTTCACTCAGGGTCACCACAGTGGATCTGGTGCGGATCCTTACATTGATTTGGCGCTTTCTTTAATGTGCTGGATATCCTTCCTGATGCAACTCTAGAGCTGCAAAGAAAATAACCTAATATTTATATTTTTGAAGGCAGGAGGAAACCTGAATATCCACAGGAAAGTCACGCTGGCACTGTGCAAGCATGCAAACAGCGCTGACTGGAGTTGGGTCGGGACCTCGGGTCATTCTGTGAAGTGGTAGATACAGCAATGTGCATGTGTTACGGCATGTTCCTTGACCTGTCCTGACCTGACCTGACCTGACTGCGTCTAAATCTGGATCTCTGTAGTGCAGTTGTCTCATTAGCATGAGAGCAGCAAAGCTCAAGTACAAACTTCACTTCCTTCCAGCGTACTTCCCTGTAATTTATGTGGACGAGCTGAAGGAGGCAAAGTACTTGCAGGAGTAATCTGCACAGATATTTTGTGGTTTTCAGTTCATTCTGCGGTGAGACTGGACACTACAAATATATTTCTACCAGAAGGACTCAGAAGGCAACTTAATGTAACGTTTTGCTGTTTTTTGCCAAGCCAGAGACGGTTTTATGGAAATAGACTCCTCAGTGATTTTACTGACAAACAGATGGGACAAAAAGAGGCAGCGGTTATAAAAGAAGAAGTTTTTTTTTTGAGTATTTCCAGAAGTATGAAGGCTAAAGAGATGAAAGGCTTGTGTCCTTGATGGTTCAGTATCAGCAGCGGCAGCAGCAGCAGCAGCAGCAGCTCTCTGCTCTTTCAGCACCACAGACAGCAACACTGACATGAACACAATCACAGAAGCCTTCAGAGGAAGAAGGAAAAATTTGTGTTCTTCAGCAGAGATCCCATATTGATTACTGAACTATCTTCTGAGAGAAAGTAGATTATCTGAGATGTTTTAATGGAAATGGAGTCTTTAGGACTTGCTGAGTGTTTCTGTTGAACTACAGTTATTCTGATTAATATTCTGAGACCTGAAAACATTTTCACTGAGTGTGCTGCTTATCCTGCTAACGTACGCTTCCTGGATGGAGAACAACCGACTGCACGATGTAATCTGTATGTCAGCAAACCTTCTTTTTTAGCAAGTTACTGCTTCAAATTGAAACTTGAAATGTTAAACTAATTTTCTGGGGATTTGTTGCCACATACCGTATAACTGCCAGTATTACACCAGTGGAGGGATGCACGCTGATACACCTTCTTACTATCCCCTATGAAGAGTTTTTCCTCCAATTTTTTTTTAGTTTTTGGCAAGACCACAAATAATTCTGTCTGCGTCATCATTGTCATCACTGTGTTAAACTTCACTCTTCAGATAATGCCGTCATCTACGGGAGTGGAATTGATGTGTACACCACTGTGGAGACTTTGCTCAGCCTTGGAGTCCAAGGGTCTCGTCTCCATTTAGTCCTGACAGCTGCAGAGCCTGGTGTGTCTCGTTTCACGGACCCTGCTGTGGAGACAGCCGTGGCCGTGGAATTGAAGAAGGCCCAAGTTCGAGTCCACCGCAACTGTCTGTTGGCCCAGATGAACAACGGAGATCACCCCGAACCTCTCACATCTGTGTCCTTCACGACCGATGAGGAGCCCGTCCATCTGCAGTGTGGGGTAAGTCTGCGAAACCGATCAGCTTCTGCCTACGTCTTGATTCTCCTGGACTCAAAGATCCAGCATGGAGTTGTTTTTGTTTTTCCTGATTAAATGCCATCAGTTAATTTGACTTCTATCAGAGACATCTTGTACAAAATTACATGCACCTTCTTTTTTTTTATTTAGGGGTGTGCCATCTCTGTATTTATGGAGTACTTTTAGCAATAAACAATTTTTAAAGACATCTGATTACCTATTTTATCCAACTGAAAAGGTGTGCGCCAGTAATATGCCTCTTTAAATTTTTGTTTGGATCATCAGAACAGAGCAGAGCCATGTCAGGTCAAGTCTGGAAGCATGTGGCGCCACACGTTTGCCACATCCACCACACGACGGAACCGCCTCAGGTCTTGCCTTGCAGTCACCTGAACAGACCACCGGTCAATCCCTAACTCATGAAAATGGCTATCTGCTGCAGCCAGGTGGCATGTGGGCGTGCACTCGGCCTGTTCTATTTGCTGGGGTCCTCAACACTGAGCCACATGTGTGCTGGGTCACAGAGACACGCCCCCGCGTGGCCACAGTGTCGCTGTTGATGTTCCCTCATCATGCAAGTGATTGTCCTCATCGAAGTAACCGTTCATTTGACACAAAGTCATTGTAACGGTACCCAAGGATCCTTCGAAGAGACCTGGTACCAAAGCCATCCAGTCGTTGCCTTATGTTACCGGTTAGCATCCAGGTCTCACAACCATACAGTAAGACAAGAAGCACCTGGATCCTAAAGATTTGAAACTTCTTCCTCCGGCAAAGATATCGCCGAACGCCTCTTGACTCCATAAGCTCTATACTGACATCTCTCGATTTCACGAACCCAGAAAAATGAAGGTCAATGATGAGTTCAGTGAATCTTTCAACAAGTTCAACACTTTCACCACAAACAGGAAGTGCAGGAAGTCACTGAAAGCCTGGATCTTGATCCAGAAGAATCACAAACCCAGACACTCCAAATCCTCACTTATTTTCTCAGGTCTTACAAGGACATATAATCTTGTATTTTATTTTTTTTCTTTTTGCAAGATTGGGAATGCTGATTTTTTTTTTTTTGGAAGTTAATGAAAAGGATCATCTCATAAGAGATTACACGAAGCTTTCTGCACTTCAACGAAGGGGTGGAGCCTGTACGTTTTATGGTATTTTAAATTTCAGAAGTCAGGTGTGTTTATTGGAATCCATTTTCTTAAAACTTGCTGAAAAGGTGGGTGTGGTCTGGAATCGGGACCTTACGTTTTCAGGTTAATAATTTTGAGATTATTTCTAAACACTGGAAATATTCCACATCAAACCTTTATAGTGAATCTGTTCATGACTCATTGATTTATTTTCTTCCAGGTGTTCATCAACCTCTCCAACAGAAGAGTCGACTACGATGCATTCAAAAGCATCAATGATGCGTTTCTGGTGTACGATGGAAGGCTTGTTATTGACACAATGTTCAACACCAATGATCCCGCCATTTGTGGTGCTGGACCTCTCACAAAATTCAGCCGCCGTTCCCGTGCTCCCGAATGGTCTCACACCAACTTCAACTCCAAGGAAGTGGGACAGGACCTGGCGACCACCTTGCTGTCTCTTTATGACCCAACGCTGGACCCCACTGCGGTGTGCACATCCGAAACGGGTTACCTCATCCCGCAGTACAAACAGGCCAAAATTCAAGGTTTGAACTCCAATTTAGTCATGAATTCTACATTTCTGTAGACTTAAAAGTTTAAATTACATCATTGTGTGAGCGTTACTTTCTGTCACATGTGGGTTTGTAAAAGTCCTGGAGAACACCTGCCCTACATGTTTTCCATAACTGCATAACCCGGATTAGTCGAGCCTGGTGTTTCCTTGCCCCTGATTGGCTGACCACACCTGTCGTAGTTAATTAGCAGTGGGCGGGGCAGGGAGAGTTGGACAGAGTGCAGGGCAGGTGACCTCCAGGAACAACATTGGTGATGTTGTCAGTTGTTAAAAAACATAGTTCTAGACCCACGATTAACATCAATTCTTCACTTTTATCCTTTATTTGGTTTGCGGCATTTTTCCTAATTTTTTTTTTAAATCCCTTGACATACACACACACAAAAAAAAAAAATTCCTCCACATTCATTTGTTTGCATTGACAGTTTTATCTCTGTCCTTTTCTCTTTCATCTGATAGAATTGCTAATATTTTTTCCCCGCCGTGGTTGTGGAACGTTTTCAGTTTTTCGGCCGCCTGCCCACTGCCGATGTTATTGCGGTGGATACTCAAAGCCGTCACGCGGCGTAACAATGCTGTATTGTGTCGCTATTCACGGAGTAACCAAGGCCACTCGGCAGGTTACGTCAACACAACAGCCTCTCCTGTCCGCCCGCCTGGGAGAGATGAAACACGCGTGAACTTTTTCAGGGACTTTAGTGTTGACTGAACACAAACGGCATATCGCTGTCTGCTATCTGGGTTTGTTGGTGCAGATCTGTTTTTCTTCTGGTCTTATCATCAAACCCATTCATCTGTCCTTTTACACTTTTCATTTATAGAGATTTTCAGAATGTTCGACTGTCTTTGTCGGTGTTTTTTGCATTTTATTTTTGCCGTGTGTGGTTTTGAGAAAACTGTTATTATGGTTGAATATTATTTATTCTAACTAATCAAATGATTGTTTTGGAAATATTGGGCACAACTGTCTTATTTTTCCCCTTTTACACTTAAATATGTTCTTAAAAACATGCCACAGTTCTTTGCCTCTGCCTGCTGAAACTATAAGCCGTACTTTGGACTGAACCCGTTCTTCTGTCCACTGAATCCTGACCATAATGTCGTTCATATTTCCTCAGCTGGGAAGCTGCCCGGAGGATTTAATTTCCTGCATGTTACCAAACCATCTGCTACAAATCCAGCAGCTCCTCCTGTTCAGCACGTAAGTTGTTTTTTGTTTTTTTGTTTTTTTTTACTTCTCCTTCCTGTCGCGAGCTGGACGCTCACTGCCGTAATCGTCTGTGGAAAGTTACAGGACAGAGTGATTGTGACTGGACAAGCTGAGATGGGGAACTACTTTTGTTTGCATTTCGACCGCTATCACCTGGTGGAGTCTCTGACCTGTCTGTCCCTGGAGCCCCGCCCCTTCTCCAATTACCTGTGTCTGTATGGGAAGCACCAGAAGCTGCTGGGCCAGCTGTTGGACCGGTACCAGCAGGGCCTGGTTCCCGACCTGTACAGGTGAGACGAAGTATAGTGGAACTACACCGTGCATCAGAACTTCCTTGTTCTGTAGCGTGTAGACATTTTGGCTTTATTCTGAAAATCTGAACTATTACCAGCTAAGACGTGAGACCAGTTTGCCTCCGACTGACTGTCCGTTTGTCTGCTGGCTCAGAGCCGCGGATGGATTATAGTTAGGTTTTCTGTCATAACAGTTCAGAGGGAACAGTTGATTAAAGTTTGATGTGATCTTTGAAATCTTTGACTTACGTTCCCACGTTACATCATTTCATCTGATTTTGACAAGTCTGAATTTGTGACTGCCCCGTGTCAGTGTGGAGGTATGCACAGGTAAGACCGGAGGTCAGTCCGTTTGGACTTGAATTGCTTGACATCACATCACATCACATGAGGGCTCCTACTCCAGGTGTGACAAAAGAGCTGGTCGTCATCAACGCGTTAATTAATCATTTTGATTGTTTCCCTGTCTACATCCACATAATAAGCTCGGAACAACACCAACTGCTCCTGACCTACTGAGGCTGCTGCGGAGTCGTCTGTGTGGAGATTTGTTGATTGAAACAAAAGCTTGTGACTCCAGCCTGTCATCAGGAGTACGTATCCCCCTCTGAACACGTTGGAGGGATCCAGGCGTGCAGCGTCTTTTGCCTGTTTGCTGGTGTGACTTTGTTGTTTGTTCATCAAACTGCGACTGACCTGCTTCTGAGGTTTCAACACAAATGACCCCCCAGATATGAACGGCTATTGTCCCCCAGCTCTTAATCTGTTTATGCAGGTCCCCAATCTGTCTTTGGGGGTGCCCAGGACCAGACAAAGGCAGAGCCCCCCTCTGCAGGAGGGGCCGTGCACCAGTGGGCTTCTGTCCTGACTCTTAAAGTCATTGTGGACGCTGACTACGCATCATGAACCGTTAAAATCATTGATTAACTGTGATGCGGATTGGAGGGGGCGGGTCAACCAATGCAATTAGTCTGGCTTTGTGAACAGTCTTTGTTTTGTATTTTTGTCATTTAACATCAGATATCAGTGTCGCTCCTGCTGGTGCCATTCAGGATTTCTCCCTGATGGCATAAATGAGGTCTCACTATGAAAAAAAAATGGTTGCAGAATCCATTTTAATAGAAAGATTTTATTTATTTGTCAAAAACACTGGAGTTGAAATAGAGATGGCAGCTTCTACACTTGTGACTGATCCGTTACAAACTTGTTGAAACCGCACTGGGCTCTCTGCAAAAATCAAGAATCAAGTTTGTCATCACAGCTGTTATAAGAGCTGCGCTACCAGCTTCTGACAGTATGTGGTGTACTGGCTGGAACTGTCAAGAAGAGGAAATCCACATAAAAGGTCAACTGCAAGTACAAAACACCTTTAAAGATGGTAAAAGTATGAATTATAAGTTAATAAGTCACACATGATATGATAATGTGCCTGTATTGTTACCATACCCAATATTTTTTGGGGGTTGAACATTGAATCATCAGTTGTTTCCTGTTTTATCGAATCCTATAAAGCAAAATGTTGCCATCATTTGCATGTGCAGCAAATCTTAATGTTGGTGAGTTACAATTCAGTTCAATTTATTTCGTTTGTACAGCTCCAAATCACAACAAAGCTGCCTCAAGGCGCTTCACACAAGTAAGGTGTAACCTTACTAACCCCTAGAGCAAGCATGATGATGATGATGTTGAGGAAGAAACCTCAAGCAGACCAGACTCAGAGGGGTGACCCACTGCTTAGGCCATTCTACCTGTTACAAGATTTTGCAAAGTTTTGCAAAGCTGAAGAGACAGAAAACAGGAAATCAAACAACATAACAATAGAAAGAAGATGAGAAGTCCACGCAGGCGTTAGCACCACAGGCAGGGGTCATCCAGCATCCTCACACCGTCAGTGGGCCCGTCCCCACAACAGGGTTACTTTCAAATGCAGACTGTAGCTGCTGCACCTGCTTCAGGCCTTGTAACTACAGTCAGTCCGTCCCTTTGCAGTTTGGATCCATCAGTCCTGCAAGCCCACGCGACGTCGTTCGTACCCCAGGCAGAGAGAAAAAGAGCAGAATCCGTTGGCTGGAAAAAACCACACCTAAGGTATAATTCATCAGCAGTAAATCAACAGAAAAACAGAGAAATTAATGAGGTGATCGCCAGCCGCGAGCCCTAAGCTTCACTAACAGACCTAAAATTTAGATAAAATTGAGGCCGAGACCTGTTCCGCAGCTAATGAAATGACTTTAAAAGGATAGGAAGGACACTACCATACTATGCCAGTATGCTACCCATACAAGAGGGAGAATAGATGCATCCTAAGTCTGGACTTGAAAGTCTCCACAGAATCTAACTGTTTTATTAATACAGGGAGATCATTCCACAGAACAGAGGCATGATAAGAGAAAGCTCTGTGGCCTGCAGACTTTTTATTCACCCTAGGGACACAAAGTAGCCCTGCACCCTGAGAACGCAGAGCCCGGGCCGGTACA